>PVHX01000583.1:10482-235305 GCA_004024805.1 Geosciurus inauris | reverse complement strand
TTGAATTTCTTTCATTTCTGTAATTCTGTTTTATCTGAAGAAACAGACATGGGGTGGGGAGGGCTGGGCCACTGATGACTTCAGAGCAAGGTTAATGAAGGGAAGAGCAGGCGTAGGCACAAGTTCCACCCTCTTCAGCAAAATGTAAAGATTTTGTAGAAATTCAACTGCAGATAAGGATCACCTGCAATTTCAAAGCACGAAGCAAAAGTCTTGTCTTCCCCCCCCCCCATTTAAATGATAGATTTCAGAATCTTAATTATCAGAATTTTTCAAATTAATTGTTAAAAGAAAATACGTCTTAACCTTCGGCCTAAATTGTGTGCCCACTGAAAGTGATCCGCATCAGATGTAGCAATTTCAATTCCTCAAGTAACATTTAGACTTATTTTTCATCATTTTCTCCCCTGCATCTCAGGGTGCAAGGTAGGTACAACACATGTCTAACTTCATGATCTTTTTTTCTGGAAAGTCTTTCCTTTCCTTCTTCACTTGCTAAATTCTATTTATCTTCAAAGGTGGATTAAGCTGTGCTCTCTACCCTGTTAGAATTCATTGCTTTTCCATTATTCTCACAGAAGTCATTTGATCTTTTATTACAGCATTTGTGAGACTCTGTGTGACATCATGATTTGATGTAAAGGTATTTACCTCCAATTCAGGGAGTATCATAAAGGCAGGGCATCTGACTTATATTTCCATTACAGCCTAGTATAGTGCATGTCTTAAGAGAGAAACTAAAAAAGTTGTGTCCTCTAAGAAGCAAAACTTACCTTTACAGTTCCATTGCAATTCAATTTAAAAAATTAATTTCTTCTTTGCACAGACATGTATGCTTATAAAAGCTAGTGTAAAATATATAATGTGTCATCATCTGCATCAGAATAAATAGCATGTATAAAACATTTCCAGTGGGAATACTCCTCAAATCTGCAAGTTATGGGCAAAAGACAGCTATCTTTGATTTACATACCCTTAAAATAGAACTACTTGGGTGCTTCCAAATGGGTTAAAGAAACATTGGCAAGGCCCGTCATGAAACACCCAGCAAGAAACATGTGGTGTTCATGAAGAGTTCAGCCCGTTAAGATACTAAAAGTAAAGGACAGGCTGGGGCACAGTTCTGTGGTAGAGCTGCTTGCCTAGCATGCATAAGGCCCCAGGTTACAGCCCAGGTTGGCAGCCCCAGCTCTGTCAACCAATCAGTCAACCAGCTAATGAAAAATCTGGTCCTTTATTGTTATATTATGAATCCATTTTCAAATCTCCGTAGGGATACAAAATGGTAACTATGAAATCAATAAGAAACTAACTCCTTGTCTCAAA
Organism: Geosciurus inauris; assembly: GCA_004024805.1. Classification (NCBI taxonomy): domain Eukaryota; kingdom Metazoa; phylum Chordata; class Mammalia; order Rodentia; family Sciuridae; genus Geosciurus; species Geosciurus inauris. Next base: position 233,979 of record PVHX01000583.1, on the reverse strand, counting down.
ATAATCTTTATTACAATTTGAAATAAACCGTGTTCATTCCATACCCAGCTTCATGGTATCTGACAGCAATCCTGGTAAATTCTCACAAGAACTGCTTGCATTTTATATAAAACATGGTGAAATTGCAAAGGAGAAGATGACCATTTACTCTTTGTTCTGTACTATGCATAGGCACATACACTTTAAACCTTGGTTCACTGAATGCATTAGAAAAGTTTGTTAAAGTAGCCAACTTAAACTAACTCAAATTTCAGCCTCTTATCCCTTTTAAAAAATGTGGTTAAAATATATCAATTTAACATACAGTTTATTAATATCAAGTATATTCACATTGTCATGAATCAGATTTCCAAAACCTTTCTTGCAAATCTGAAACTTTACACCAATTAAAAAACTCCCCTTTTCCTTCCACCCAGCTACTCATAACCACTATTCTACTTTCTGTTCCTACCAATTTTACTACTTTAGATACCTCATATAAGTGGAATCATACAGAATTTGCCTTTTTGACTAGCTTATTTCACTTATGAAGAATCCACACTGTTAGCAAGTGACAGGACAGCTTCCCTTTTAAGGCTGAATAATACTCCATTGTATACATATACTGTGTTTCATTCATCAATTCATCTACTGATGAACATCTGGGGTTGCTTCACGGCTGGGCTATTGTGCCCTATCTCTTTTTGTATGAAAGTGTTAAATAGTAACCAAGTGTTTCAATTGCAGGACCAAAAACAAAGCAAAACAAAACAGAAAAAGGAAAAGAAAGAAAGAATGGAATAAGAACAATGTATAAATTCTAAAGGCAGCTTTTTTATTTCCTCTCTATCCAACTAAGAGAGCTAAAATGTTTGGAAATGACAAAGACATTTGGTGAGGCTATTTACTTCTAAAAAGGAAAAATGAATCAAAAGCTAGACTCTCTGACTATAGTTGCTCTGACTACAGCTAAGCCAAGGTGGATCTTGAGAAAACCCAAAATAAGACAACTTAATTAGAAAATACCTAATACCATAAGAAGTGCTATATATTGCTATGTTCTTCAGCCAAAACACAGTGTGTCAATTTCTGGAAAAGTCAAGTACTTTATTCTGTTCTTTAGAGCAACCCAAAGATACACAGAACAACAGTATTGTCCAAGAAGAATCTGGAAATCTCCCTAAGCTCTAAATGGTTATCTATCCACCCATATACCCATTCATTCACTAACTAACCAAAGTGCCAAAGGCTAGCCACGTCATTGATATTTCTGGGATGGATGAATCAGATTCTTTCTCTAAAGAGTTTACAATGAAAATTAGGGAATAATCTAAGAAGAGCACAATGTTAGCAGGCTTAACCAACTATACAAAAAACAACAGGGATACAAAATAGAAGATGTTTGAAATGCTATGAGAACTCCAAGAACAGTAGTAGTTATTGGTGGTTATCACCACCACCATGTCCCTCTCACCTAGTTTTTGTTTCCTTGATGCTATTTCTATCAGGGATATTACTCTGTCAGGTCATGTTAGGGCAAGTGAAAGAAATTCTACAGAGCTTTTTAATGGCGTACAGTTTTATGACTCTCACAAAGATTTTATTAAGATTAGATGTATTCAGAATAGTTAGAGTAAACTATATTTAGACTATATTTTTGTTACATTTAGAATTCTATATATATGGCACAGAATTACATATCAGAATGAGTAGAATTAACTATCTTTATTTCCCTTCAGTTCTTGGAGATGGCAGAGTACTAGAAAAAAGACCTCTGTTAACTTCAAAGTGAATTCAGAATACCAATCTCATCTACCTGCATTCAGGCAGTTTCCAAGTAGCAAAGAAGTTGTACTCCAAAAATTTACATTGTAAGTCAGCATCTAGGATCTAGAACCTATCCTCTCATAGAAAAAATAAATAAGCCTGGTGTTTAGGATCTTATGACACTCCCCCCAAATCTTTTAAACACATAAATTGATAGATTACTCACAATGTAAAGACCAGAACAGCAGTAATAGCATATTATTTGCTGTATGAAATATGTTTTCATGAATTTGTTCAGGAACTTGAAGAAAATATAACAAATATAATCAGTATCAGAAGGAAAACAAAACACTTACCCACCACCTACCATATGTTGGATACTATGCTAAACACTAGATCATGATCTGAGTTAATCCTTACAACAATCCTATGAGGAAGGGACTAGTATCATAATCTCTGTTAAGGATAAGGAAATAGGGTTGGGGATGTAGCTTAGTGGTATAGCACCTGCCTAGCATGCATGAGGTCCTGGGTTCAATGCCTGGCACTACAGGAAATTTCTTAACAAATAAGAAAACATTATGCAAAGTGAACAACCATTCATGACACCACAGACTGTATGATTTCATTTATGTAGAATGTCCAGAAAAAGCGAAATTCATAGAGACAGAATTAGATTAAAGGTTCCCTGGGGACTGAGTTAGCTGTAAAATGGGTATTGTGGGGTGGCTACTATTCTGTCTACCACAATCACTTCTCTAGGCAAGTTTTAAAACCAACTCTACACCCAGGCAGCCTGAGCACCTGCTTGCTTGCCTCACAGCAAGAAAGCATCTGACAGCTCTGACAATGCCCTCTCCACATACCCTGGGAAAGCAAGAAGGGTTCTGCCTCTTGAAAACATGGTGAGAGCAGAAGCCAGAGGTATAACAGGCAGTCTGGACAGGGACCTCCATAAGGGGCAGATTCTATAAAGCCAGGGATCAGTAACTTCACTGGAGCCTGAAAGAATGCAGGAACCCTGAACCAATTCCTAGGGAGAAGCAGCAGGTTATTAGCACCCGACCAATGCATGATCAACATCCTGATTGGATAAGGAACATATGAACAGAGAGTCTCACACTGATTGGACATAGAAACTCCCGCCCTAAAGTCATTACCCAAAAGCTTTAAAGGTCACTTCCAGCAACACCATGTAAACCGTTAGGCAGTAGCAACTCTGTTGACAACCTCTTGGTACCCTTCCCCCAAGGGAAGGGAGTGCTGCTTCTTTTCTGTTTCTTAAATGAATTCTGAAACTTTGCCCTCACCCTCCATTGTCCATGGATCTCATTGTTCAGATACAGGTGACAACCTACACGTAGCTGTGTCTCTATGGCAACCATCTCACATCCCAAGTAGTACTGGCTGGTAATTTGCAGGTATGAAAATATTGTCACTAAGGCAAGAGCAATTTCCCATCTTTCTACAGGGAACAAAAGAAAATATAATAGAAAGTCCTTTAGGAAAAGTAGCTGCCAGTTATATTCTCTCCCTTGCTCTGTTTTCTGTTTTTTTTTTTTTTTTAATTTTTAAATGAGCAACACAATTGTCAACATCCTGAGGCCTATTTGAATTTTGAGCAAGAAAGGTAGTTTAATCAAGTTTGTCCTCATTCTGAGTGAGCTGTAACTGAAGAGTTGAGAAAAATTGATTAAATTTAATTATAAAACAATACAAAAAGAAAAATAGAGCAATAAAAGACAGCCTGTCCAAAACATCAGAAACAATCAATCCCTTGGTTCTAACTGCCTCTGTCATCTGCAGCAAGGAAAGGTAAATATACAGAAGCACAAAACAACAAATGGGTTTTTTTCCCTCTACAACAAAACCTCAGCTGAGGCCCAAAAATGACCAAGTGGGCACTCTCAAGAAGAGAAAAGGATGAAGAAAACAGAGGCTAGAAGGAAACAGAGAGAGGTACCCCCAATTTTCTTGATAAACTGAAATCTAAATGTAGAGTTTGTTCTTCATTGTTATAGGCATTGTCATTTGCAAAGCTGTTTTCTGAAAACAATTTACAGGCTTATTACTGAATACAAATGTAATATTTTACATCTGCAAAACAGAAATTTTGCAAGTTATAACACAAGGAACAGTTACTAATGAGAAAAACACAAACACTAGTGAGAATAAAGTTCATGAAGAAACAATAACAAAATTAAACTGAAACTTCTTAAGTATAGAAGTGCATCTGTACTAATTCTCAATCGTTTTAACAGTGTATATTCCAAAAGCACAGATTTAAGTCTGAATTTAGAAGTCAAAATGTGTTTTCTGCTAAAAAAAAAAAATGATATACATTTTTAGTGGAAAAAAAACAACAACAAAAACAGAATAGTTGCAATGGAAGCTTTCAAACAATACACCCATTGAGAAATAAAATAGAGTAGCAAGATATGTTTGCCTAAAATTCACTCATTAATTTAAGACATTATATTTACATGTGTCAAGAACAGCGACGTATCAAAGAGACCACTGCCTCTGTGGATCACTGCCTTTTGATGAACAAGTTCAATTATAAAATTCTAAAGTGAGCCTTTACCAAACCAAAAGAGCCAACATGTTTGGAAATGACAAAAATATTTAGTGAGGCTGTTTACTTCTGAAAAAGAGAAAAGAATAACATGCTAGAATTCCTAAATGAATTCAGTTGGTCTGAGTACAGCTAAGCCAAAGCAGATCTAGAGAGAATCCAAAATAATACAACTTAATTTGAAAAACATAATATAATATCATATGAGGTGCTATATATTAAATAAACTCTATAAAACTTTATTGTATGGGGAGGTAGTGGGGATCATGGACATCTACAAATATGTAACATCTTGAATGTTGACTTGAAGGACTGAGTCAACAGAGACTTCTCACATTTGGTCCTTTTGAAAGGGCTACAAAAATAATTTTTTATTTTAATGCTGTTTAATTTCACTCCACAATTTATGGATTCTTTTTATTTATATAGTAGTTTTTTAAATCAAGCTCTGGAAAGTAGATGCGGGGAGAAAGATAAAGGAAAGGGAAAGAAGTGAGAGAAAGGGAAAGAAGAGAGGCAGGGACAGGAGATAACTGGATCTGAGTCAGAGAGCCAAAAAAAAGAATGAGAGAGACTGAGGAAGACTTGAGAAAGTGTTTATATATCAAAGGATTTTCTAAAGGAGAGCCAACCAACTCAAGGCCTGTGCAAGTGGAAGGAGGAGAGGAGAAAATCACCAGTTGCACAATTTTCCAGAGGGGAAGGAAGGACAATGGGGAAAACACTGGGAAATAGAGTTCCCAGATCAAGGGACTTTGCTGTAATCTGAATAAATCATGGCTGCTGGAGGGGACTCCAGAGTAGTGGGTACAAGGGATTATAGGGCTTGTCCCCAGGAGTCACTGTTCTGTGTTGATTATGAGGCAGTCATCTAATAGACCCTGTCAACTTTATCACATCACTAGAAGTTGGTGAAATATTTATGGGATGTGCATCACTCACCCACAGCGCTTGCCAACCTTTCTGGCCACTGAAATGTGAATGGATAATATCAAAAAATTCAAAATAATCTAAATATTCATTAAGAGGGAATTAACTAAACTATAAATTATAAAGAATATTATAACAACTATTACAACAGTAGTATATAGATTGTTGGAATAAAAAAGATGTTCACAGCATGTTATTTAAATGATCAAGTTAATAATAGAACAGCATGAATGAATGTTTCTTATATGTAAAAGTGCATTTAAAACTCTGAATAGAGTTTCCTCAAAGAATATTCAAGAAACTGTCAGTGTAATGAGTCACTGAGTGATTTTTACTTTTTTATTTTTGTTTTGGGCATTAATTTACAAGAAGCAAGTATGTTTTATGAAATTAATATTACTTCAAAAATTGAAAAGTATTTGAGTATGTTTTTGTGGAGCTTAACAATCTGATCACAGTATTATGACTTCACCCAGAGTAACAAACAATTTTTAGTAAGATGCTTCCCTGTTCTATGACAATGAATTGGCCACCCAAAGAGATTACTAGTACCCTGTTTCATCTAAAGCCATTATAGTATGGATGAGATAATAATTTAACTTTAGTGTTAATCTCTAGCAATTCAATTTTCATTAGTAAAAAGGCATTGCTAAATATCAAACCATATAACCTTTGCACAAATAATATTCATGGAAAAGTAAATTAAAATTTATGTATATTCTATGATAGAAAAAGAAAGCATTCCATTCCCAAGTAATAAGCAGCATGCCTAGAGTGTGGTACTGGAAGACATTTGACCTGCAAGTTCTTAGTTTGACTAAAATAAATCAGTTCACCATAGTGATAAAAATTAATTAATACCACATATCCATTACATAATATGTTTAGCATTTAAAATGTATATTTCTAATAATAAGTAATGCTAGTGGGTGTGTGTTCTTCCTACCTTTATAGAATAGGTACAAGTTTCCTAGAACAGTAAGACCAGGGTCTCCTTTCAAGTTTCTTTTTAAAACAATGTAATTATATTTTGTAGCTTCTTGTTTATATGTTTGAACACAGTAAAGTAACAGAATACAAAAATCAATATACATAGATCAGTAGATTTTCCATACAGCAATAATGAATTTGCAGAGAAAGATTGTGAAAGCAATTCCAGTCACAATACCTACAAAAAATAATAAAATACCCAGGACTAAACTTAAACAAGGAAATGAAAACTCTCTACAATAAAAATTACAAAATACTGTTGAAAGAAAATGAAGAAGATGCAGCAAGAGTAAAGACCACTCAAGTTCATAGATTAGAAGGATTCTGTTACAGTACCCATACTGCCTAAAGCAATCTGCTTTATTTTAGACAAAGGGCCAAGAAGTAATGGCCCAAAGCAATCTACAAATTCAAGGAAATCCCTATCAAAATACCAATGACATTCTTCGCGGAACTAGCAAAACAATCCTAAAATTCATGTGGAACTATGAAAGACCCCACATAGCCAAAGCAATCTTAAGCAAAAAGAACAAAGCTGAAGCATCGTAATATCTGATTTTCAGAACATACTGTAGAGCCACAGTAACCAAAACAGCATGGTAGTGACGTAAAACCTGACACACAGACCAATGGAACAGAACAGAGAGCCATGCACCTGTAGTAACTGATTTTTGACAAAGGTGCCAAAAATATACACTGGAGTAAATAGAGTCTTTTCAATAAGTGGTGCTGAGAAAACTTAACCTAAGACTTGAAACTCCTAAACTACTAGAAGAAAACATAGAGAAAACACTTCCAGACACTGGTATAGGTGATGATTTTCTGGATGGGATCCCAAAAATGCAGGAAATAAAAGCAAAAGTTGACAAATGGTATTACATCCAACTAAAAAGTTTCTGTACAGCAAAGGAAAACAAAAAGAGTGAAGAAACAACCTATAGAATAGGAGAAAACATTCACCAACTATTCATCTGACTGAGGGTTAATATCCAGAGTATACAAGGAACTCAAAACAAAACAAAAAACTGAAGTAGTACACTTTAACAATGAGCAAATAATATAAATAGACACTTCACAAAATAAGAAATGCAAATGGCCAATAAAAATAGCCAAAAAATATGCTCAATATCATTAGCCATCAGGGAAACAAATCAAAACTACAATGTGACCATCTTACCCCAACTAAAAAAGGCTTTTATTAAAACAAACAAACAAATAGGGAACAAATGTTGGCTAGTATGTGAAGAAAAAGGAATTGCTGGGCATTCAAGACAAGCACTCTACCATTAAACTACATCCCCAGATCCAAGAACTCTTACACACCATTGGTGGGAATGCAAATTATGGAGAACAATATGGAGGTTCCTGAAAAAACTGAAAATACAACTACCATAAGTTCAGCTATCCCACTTCTGGGTATACAAAGGAAATAAAATCATCATACAAAAGAGATACCTGCATCTGCATGTTTACTGCAGCACTAGTCACAATAGTTATGATATAGAATCAGCCTAGGTGCCCATGAGCAGATAAACAGATAATGAAGAATCAAATCCTTTCATCTGCAGCAAAATGGATGGAACTGAAAGACAATATGCTAAGTGAAATAAGCCAGACACAGAAGACAAGTACTGTGTGTTCTTTCTCATATGTGGAAATTAAAACAAGAGTTGACCTGAAGGTAGAATGGTAATTACTCAAGATTGGGAAGGCTGTGGGGGAGAGAGGGTAGAAAAAGGAGGTTGGATTGGTTCAATGCATGTCATATGCATGTGTAGAAATAGCACACTGAACCCATTAGTGTATGTAATTAATACATGTTAATAAAAATCTAAAATAAATAGAAAAAATAAAAACAACATAACTAAGTTTTATAGCTTCTTGTATGTATATTTGAGGGACCAGAAATGATTTAGTGCTAAAACTTACAAATAGTATGGCAAGATACTGATGTCATTCGCAATAGTTGTTTGAAGCTTGCAGGCACCCACCTTACCTAATAGGTACAAGTGGTAAGTGGGTCAGCTGACGGGTGTGCCATGGAGGAGGAAATGCTTAGTGTAAACCATCTGGTGTACAGTACACTCCTCAGGCAGGTCCCATTAAACAATAACTCAATGAAAAAGAAAAACTGTAAACAACTTTCTATGTGCCAAAAATCTCATCAGGTTTGACTTCCATTCAATACAAACAAAAACTTCCTGAATAGTCAACAAGAAATTAAATTACTTGCAATCTGCCTGGTTAGGTTAGGCAACAGGATAAAGTGATAGCATGTATTTGCATATTTTTCATATGACTGAGAACAACCAGAACAGTTAGTTCAATGCATATGTAAACAGCGGGCTCCATTCAGTCCAAGAAACATTTATCAAATACCTTTGTTTTCCTTGCTAATGGGATGTGCTTCAGAAAATACCAAGAATAAGGACAAATGATTATCAACCTTAAAGAATTACATGACAGGGTGGAGAGTGAGATAAAGACACTGATTAACACACTATTTCCATTAGAAAGGTCTAAACCAGTGCAAAGTAGGTCAAAAGGATTAGGAATTATTCTGTATTTGTGGGGTGATTTGTCTGTTGTTTTATGGTTAAGGGAAGGCTTCCCAGAGGAGGTGGTATTTGACGCAGGACTTACAGACTGGGTGACATAGTTACTACAACCATATTCTTTAGGAGTCTCTTCACAGACAGCAGCATCTACTAGACATAGTGAGTCACCAAGGTAGCACAATCTGCTTTTTTCAATAAGACAAAACCTAACAGAAAATCCATAAAGATGTACATGCATGCTGATATTAGTTTCTTACAGCCTCTCCTGATACAACACAGGGGGAGTCATGTTGTACACATGTAGATTTTTTTACATCTTCTCTCATTTTATAATTAAACAAGCAAGATGACAGTACTTTTAACACTGCCCTATATTTTAAAAATGCTACAGTTTAAGCCCTTACAGCATTCCTATTCTTACGTACAATATTCCTTGTCTTTGGTGAGAAAAACAATGCCTTTCACGGAGGGAGGGAGGAAAGGGAATGTTACCTGCCAACATTCACGAGTCACAAGGAGATTCCAAGTAGACTCTGTGTTTGTTCTCCATGTATGCAGTGCTCCTAACTCCTGATGTTCCTCTATCCAAAAAAAAAAAAACAACCCACTAGACTTTTCAATTAAACTGAAGATTCCCCTTTACATTACAAAGGTCAGGAATTGGGGGTGGATCAGAAAGTAAATAGCAATTCATTTAAAATATTACAAAAGGCTGTATGTTCTCTCTGATATGTGGATGCTAGTCTACAATGGGGGCAGCTGGGGAGGGATAGAAGTCCACTGGAATAGACAAAGGGGAATGAAGGGAAGGGAGTAGGGAGGGCAATAGGAAGGACAGTAGAATTAATTGGACATAACTTTCCTAGTCTTTTATTTGAATACACGGCCAGGGTAACTCCGCATCATGTACGACCACAAGAATGGGATCTTAATGAATAAGTTTTACTCCATGTGTGAATAATAGGCCAAAATATATTCTACCATCGTGTATAACTAGAAAGAACAAATAAAAAAAATATAAAGGAAGAAAAAGCATTCCAATTTTGTGGCTACCCAAAGCACTGAAAAGGAAGTGGAATACAGATGCTTCTCAATAATGATGGTTTTATTAGGATGTAATCTCACCATAAAGTGAAAACATCGTCAATTGAAAATGCACTCAATAGCCCTAACCTACCAAACTTTATAGCTTAGCATACAGTACGCCATAGACTGTCTGTTGTTTCCCCTCATGACCACATGGTTGACAGGGCTGCAGCTCACTGTTGCTGCCCTGCATCACAAGAGAATTGTACCCCATATGGCCAGCCTACAGAAAGATCAAAATTCCAAATTCCAAGTATAGTTTCTACTAAATGCATATTGTTTTTGTACCATGATAAAGTTGAAAAATTGTGAGTTGATGCAGTGTAAATCAATGCTATTTCTTCGCACGTCTTCCAAGGCTTTGTGTGTTGATGTTTAATTGCCATTGTGAGGGATTAAAAGGGTGGAAACTTAGTCTGACCGTGGTGCTCAGCTGTTCACCTTAGAGTAGTGATAAGGATTAGATAAGGCCATCAGTATGGAGCCCCCATTATTGAGTCCTGATGGTTTTATAAGAAGGGAGAGAGAGACCAGAACAGTTGCATGTACACATAGGAGCTCCTCATCTCTTGCCATGAGACATCCTGCATGGCCTCAGGACTCCACTGGCAGGAAGGCCATCACCAGATGTGGCCTCCTACCCTGGGCTGGAATCATGAACCATATAAACCTCTTTTCTTTGTAACTCACCTAGCTTGTGGCATTGAGCTATTAGCAGCACAAAATGGACTAAGATAGTAGGAGACCATCATATAGGCACAACTATCTTCAGTGAAGGCATTTTTACTTTTTTAAATTCTGGTAAAAAAACACCAAAAATAAATTTACCATTTTAATCATTTCTACGCAGACAGTTGAATAATGTTAAGTATTCACACTGTTGTACAATGGACCTCCAGAACATGTTCATTTCTGGAAACTTAAATTCTGTACTCATTAAACGATTCTCCTTTTCCCCTTCCTCCCTTGGTAACCAATATCTTACTTTCTGGCTCTAAAAATTTGACTACTTTAGATATCTCACATAAGTGGAGTCATAAGTAGTACTTGCCTTTTTGAAACTAGCTCAGTTAACTCAGCAAAAGGTCCTTCAGGTTAATCCATATGACATGTGTCACAATTTCCTTCTTTTTAAAGGCTGAATAATATTCCTTTAGTATGTATATACCACATTTTTTATTCATTTATCCATCAGTGGACACTTGGGTTGCTTGCTGCTACTTCTTGTCTATTTTAATGCTATTATGAACACTGGAGTGCAAATATCTCTTTGACACCCTGCTTTCAAATCTTGGAGATAGATATAGTAGTAGTTCTATTTCGACTTTTTCAAGGACCTGTATGGAGACATTTTATATACATTTTGATTGCTAATATGATTTTCAAACTGGACTCCTATGGTTAAATTTTAATTAAATAAACTATTAGTATAGTATAGATTAATTCTAGGTTACTGCTTTTCCTCAGATAATTAAACATTAGGCTCTGGTGGGCCATATCCCCTCCTCCATTTCCTTCATCTTCCCGATTTCTTCCCTTCATTTCACCTTTAGGCACTGAAGGCCTCTTACACAGTAGGTACTGTATGCTGGGCACTGGCATCAGAAAACAAAATACAACTGAAGTTTTCACCTGCCTCTCTTATTTCTGACGCTTTTCCTATGACAGTCAAGGATTATAGCGTTAGGGAACCCATGGTTAATCCTCTGGCATAAAGGGTAGGCTATATGTAACTATGCCCAAGAGCTATTTTTCTACTTTATTTATTATCTCTATTATTAATTAATTTTAGGATATAGATTCAACCAGAGTTGAGTCCCTGACATTCCATTACAACATTTATTATTTTTAGTCCATCTTGGCTACCTATTAAATATGTTAAATGAAATCACATTAGTGCTTCTTTCTATGACGTACAAAGAAAAAAAATGTTCACAGAGTTAAACAAGAACTGTCGCATTGAATTACACATCATTGGCTTAGCTCATACATATGCAATACAAAATACTCCAGTCACTGGAACAAAATCAAGACACTCAACCTGCTAGGAAATTGTCATTATTTCTTTTTTGTATTCTCTAAATTAGCAACTTGTCTTAACATTCTCTAACATAACTTTTGTTATGGTTTGTAATTATAGTGTAGAAGTCAAGAACTCAGGCTTTAAGCCTCCACCCAGATTCAAATCTTGACTCTTCGTAATTATCAGCCTTATGATATTGCAACTTATATATACCTATTTCTTGACAAGCAAATTTGGGAAAATAGTACCTGATTTATAGGGTTGTTAAGATTAAGTGAGCAAATACATAAATTTGTTTATAACTGTGCCTGACATCTAATAACCACTGCTACATCTGATTATTGTGATTGTTATTTATGTGTGTAGTGTTTTTGTCTCCTTCCCTCCATAAAATACAAGCTCACTCAGGGCACATCTCTCTGATTCATCTACTGTATACTGGTGCCAAGTATGGTGCCTGATACATAATGTGCTCAACAGAAGAATCGGTGAATGAGTAATCTCATTCACTCCCACAGTCTTATGTGATTTTTTTTTTTAAATGGGAGCTTTCACCATGACCACCAGCATTTGAGAAGTGATCACTGGCAGTCTAGACAGAATATAGCAAATTCCTTTATGAGAGCTTTTATTAGTATATTCCACATTGAACACTTTAACTCTTCTACAGGGTCAACTGCAAACAGCATTAGGATCTTCATATCTATCCTAATGTCCAGTACAAGCCCCTCATGGGATGCTGCTAATGGGGTACAACTTATCTTTGCTCATCATGGAATTTCATCTGACTCTTGATGTACAGATGCCTGGCTGAACATTGGAAAGAAGAGTCAGCCAGACAAGTATTGTACCATCATAATTTAGGAAAAACAAACAAATCCAACTCAGATGGACAGTGAATTATTCCTGCTGTAGACAGGGGTGGATCACTGGGAGGAAGGGAAGAAAATGCTCCTGGAGACTGTAGATCCGTTGATAGTGATTTGGTGTCCATCTCTAAGCAATGCTTAGTGCTTTCAGACTAAGGGGAGGGGCTGAGTGACAGAGATCACGGTGTTTACTCTCCACAATTATGTCCCTGGTCATACTTAGTTTTTCTGTTTATTCCTTCCCACTGGGGACCTGCCATAGTGCCCAGGATCTATCAAGTGCTTATCAGTTAAGGGCTTGTTGAACAAAGGTGGGAAGTTGGTAAATCCTCCAGGTCCAATGGCCAAAATAGGAAGATAATAAAAACTGAAAATTTGCATTGTCTCTGATAGAAAGCACCAGCATTAAGTCCTCAAATACCCTAGTTATTAAAACTGCATTCAACTCTTAACCACATCACTCACTTGCAAAGGTCCTCATCTGGTTAAGAAATTCTTTTTCTCCTGTTTGCTCATACAGAACACACCTTACTAAAACTTCAACTTTGCACCACCTATGCTCAGAACAACTGGCAGAAGGGGCAGGGCAGGGTGTGGACAACCATTATTTCCCAACGTTTCGGGTATAAAAATACTAGGATCAATGGCATGGTAAAATTGATTCTTTAAAAATAATTTTCAAATTTTCTCTCAGTCCACATCTAGAAACAAACTTGATGGAGTGAGAACACAGTAATTACTTCCTCCACAATTAAACATTTTGTTTTGAGTTTGAACACGAGGCAGTTGTTCTGAATCTATTTTTCTGTGCTGTATGCCTAAGGGGATATGTATTGTTTTTTCTTAATAGCAAGAGAATCACTGACTTAATATTTGTAAACATATTTTGAAGGTTTCTATTTAGTTCCTTCCTCTACTTGTTTTTTAAAAAGTATTTCTTACTTCATGTTCCTGCCCTTTTCTCCTTATCAAGAAAAATAGGTATACTTAAAATCCAAAATATAAGAGCTAAATAATTGTTTGCTTTTTAAAAAAAGATTAAATGGCATTAAGCTTACTTCTGCATCCTCAAACTTTTATTTATTTACTCAATAAAACTACCTAAAACACTGTAAAAGATTTTTGAGCCACATAAAAAATACAATCAGCATCTTCTATCAAAGGAGCAAATATTTTAACTAAGGGAGTATGAAATATTTGTGAGGAAATTCAATAATAATGTCATCAATATAAAAGATGTTCCAAAGAGGCCATATGATTTAACGCATGTTATTAGCGAAAAGTAGTAACTGACATTGAAAAATACAAAGTTTCCACCATAGCTCATTTGATCCTCTCCTTAGGACAAGTTTCTGGAGGTAATCTTCATAATTTCCCTGCTAGGTATAGAAAACTGTGGATCAAAAACATTAAGCAACCTGTCCACATAGCATAGTTCTTAAGCGGCTATGAAGGGAGGCCACCTCAGGCCTTAACTCCAGGCCCTTGGCTGTTTTCTTACCCAGGAAGGAAAGCTCATGTTTAGGAGTGGTCAGGAAGAGCTTCCAAGGATGCTGGGAAGCAACCTGGCTATACAAGACGGCTATCAGATAGCAAGGTTCAGGTGACGTGGGGATGGGATAATAAAGGCTCCTCTGGTTGGAAGAAAGGTATAAACAATGTCTGTAAGTCCGTGTGCTGTCATTTCCCCAAAATACACCATTTTGGAAACACGCCAAGCTTATTCCTATCTTTAAATCTTTGCTTTCAATGCTTTTTTCTACTTGGAAAAGAAAGAGTAAAAGTTAACAGCTGAGTGCGGTGGCACACGCCTATAATCCCAGCACTTTGGGAGACTGAGACAGGAGAAGAGCAAGTTCAAAGCCAGCCTCAGCAACGGTGAGGCACTAAGCAACTCGGTGAGACCCTGTCTCTAAATAAAACACAAATAGGGCTGGGGATGTGGCTCAGTGGTTGAGTATCCCTGAGTTCAATCCCTGGTACCTCCCCCCCCCCCAAAAAAAAATCGTAAAAGGTAACAGTTACTGAGTTACCTCAGTACAGGTACTTTATGTGAGTACAGATACTCATTTAATCCTACCACGTCAGTAACAAAGGCACTAATAGTATGCTTATTTTACAGATGAGGAAACTGAGACACAGAAAGGCTAAGCAGACAGTCCTAGGACTACAGTTAGCAAAAGGCAGATCTGAAGTTTCCCAGGCTGCTTATATTGGTGCTCTTTGTTGACTTCTTATACTTTATATTTCAGTATAAATGTCACCTCTGGAAAAAGGTCATCTCTGAATTATCAACCAAAAGTGGTCACTCAGGCCCTATTACATTATCCTATGTCAATCACAAAACAATGAGGATTATAAAAAGTTCGTTACCATTACTAAATTGTTAGTGCTGTGAAGTGCCTTTGAAATAACATATTTATCCTCTGCTTTTGTATCTGAGGAAATCTGAGTCAGGAAATGTAAGTGAATTGCCTAATGTAAGCAGCCAGGCGTGGTAAGACAAGGACAGAGCTTCGAGCAACTGGTTCCCCATTTGTTAAGCTTATTTTTTTTTTACTTTCAATTTGGAGGGACTTTTGATAGTGTGTTTGCAATCAAATTTTGACAACAGGGATCATATTTTAAGTTTAAGGGAAAGATGCTAAGACACTAAATAAACAAACAAAAAAATCAGTCAAGACTTTGAATACCGTGGAAAAGAAAATATCCTTGAATAGAGCTGTTAGGAGAGACATGATCCAATGCACGCACACACACAAACACACTCACAGACACAGAGTTAAGAAAACTTCAATAAATTTCCAAAACTAACTTTTATGTAGACTATGATCTTCAACTATAATGCAATTAAGTTAAAACAAAAAGAGTTAAATAAACCCCTATGTGTTTGGAAATAATAAAACACATTGCTAAATAATTTACTGGTTAAAGAAAAAGTCATAATGGAAGTTTAACAAGTATCCAGAGCTGGTTATAATAAAAACAATATGGATTGGGAGGCTGAGACAGGAGAATCACGAGTTCAAAGCCAGCCTCAGCAATGGCAAGGCTGCTAAGCAACTCAGTGAGACCCTGTCTCTACATAGAACACAAAATAGGGCTGGGGATGTGGCTCAGTGGTAGCATGCTCGCCCAGGACACGTGAGGCACTGGGTTCGATCCTCAGCACCACATAAAAATAAAATAAAGATATTCTGTCCACCTACAACTAAAAAATAAATATAAAAAAAGAATAGAGTAGGGAAAAATTATGAAATTCACAAGGTAGTTCCTTGGGAAAGCGCCTGAGTCTAATCACAGGCTGCCTTGAGTAGAGCTTGATGATGTCTTTTGGACAACAAATAAAAAATGTTTCCCCAAGTAGTGCTTCTAGTATCTACCCAAGCATGTATTTGGCAGTCCTTATGGTCTTTTAGGTTTCTTTTTATTTTTTACTTTTCAGAATTAGTTAAAATATTGAACTGGGTAACAGGTAATGCTCTGTAACGATGGAACACTGTTTTTTAATTGGTTCTACGACTACAAGTGTTTCCACAATGGAAGCAATTTATTATGAACTAAGTATGCAAACTTTAAATATATTCATGGGTATATTTCTGCTAATCTTAATATCAAATTACTTGAATGCATAGAAAACAAGTTGAAGCCACAACATAATGAGCATGTAAAGAGAACTTCTAACTTACACCAAATTTAGGGCACCAGAGTCATGTGATAATTTAAGTCTTTTCTACATCTCCTTATAACAACAAAGTAATCCTAATTCATCCCTCTTGACTTTTCATATCATTGCTGTTATTCATTTCACTTATTCATAAACACCTATAAATATATACATATACACACAAACACACATGATCAAATACTTATTGCTATTTGGAACAAACTGTTAGATTGGTCAATATGAAAATTAAAAGTTTTTATTTTACCTTATTTCTCTGGTATTCTTTCTTTTTGTAAATCTAAGTCTCTGACTTGTAACATTTCTTGCAAAGCATGTCTACTGGCAACAAATTGTTTGTCTCAGAAATTCTTTATGTCCTCTCTACTTTCAAGGATAATGTCCCAGAGGACAGAATTCTACGTTTGTGATTTTTCTCTCAACACTTTATTTCACTCCATTCTCTTCTTTCTTGTGTGGTATCTTTCTTTCTCTTTTTTCATGGTCTACTTTATCCATTAAAGGACTTACCATATTAATAAAATCGTTCTAAGTTCCTGGTCAGATAATTCCAACATCACTGCCATAACTTCAACCGCTTCTGACGCTTGTTCTATCTTGTCAACCTGTGTTTTTTTTTTTGCCTTTTATTATGCCATGCAACGTTTTCCTCATTAGCCAGACATAAGGTATCAAGCTAAAGGAACTGCCATGAATTGGCCTTTGGAAAATTGCAGTATGGAAAGGGAGTGAGGAAGCATTCCATAATCCTATGGTTAGGTCTCAGTTTTCTATTAAGCCCATAATTTTTTTGTTTTTAAGGTAGCAGGGACCAATCCCAGGACCTTACACATACCATGCAAGTGCTCCACCACAGAGTTACACTCCCAATCCTGAGCCTATGCTTTTTGTGAACTTCACAAGTGCTGCTTGTCTCCAAACTCCTTAGGTAGGACAGGATGTCCAGAGAGGCTGAAATTGTGTATTTCCCTTCCCCCAGATTAGTTAAGCTCTAAAAAATACTCTAGCTTTTTTTAAATAGTTTCTCTTGAGTACAGGCTTTAAAAATAGAAAGTTCAGGTGAGTCACAGTGGCACCAGCTGGTAATCCTAGCTATCCAGGAGGCTGAGGTAGGAGGAAGGCAAGTTTGAGACCAAAACTCTGTGAGACCCGGTCTAAAAAAAAAAAGGAAGGAAGGAGGGAAGTTAGGGAATTAGGAAGGAAGGAAGGAAGGAAGGAAGGGAGGGAGGGAGGGAGGGAAGAAAGACAATGCTCTGATATATTTAATAATGGTTCCTTTTCTTCTTCCCTTGCAAACAAAAGAGGATTATTCACCAAAATCCACGGTGAGAACAAGGCAGAATTCCAGGAGGTAAAACTCACAAAATTATGGAATTTCTGAAACCAGAATTTGAGATGAAATTCAATTCTATTTGCAGATGGAGTTTGTACAAATTCAGGCCTCTGCAACTGAGAAAGCCCATTTTAGTGTTAGCAGCTAATCACAGCAGGGGATACCTACAAGCCTCAGCTCTGAGGGTCATGCTGGCAAAGTGTGATTCTTCCCCACCATCACTGAGTGGCATGTTGCAGCTCTCAGTGTTGCAGTTCTAAATGGGCGCTGTGCCCTCCAGTGTTGCAATAGACCCCAGCAGCACACCACCAACTTCTTTCCAGGTTCTTCTCACACAAATCCAAACAATGAAATTCATAGGACAACAGAAGGCAAGAGTAAAAGGAGTAGGATTTATTCAAGCACTTTATTCAAGTGCTAGTCCAGGGGATTATATAGCACTAGGGTCAACACTGTTGTTCCAAATTTATGGTAATTAGGGTTTGGAAAAGTAACAATGCTATTGGTTAGCCCTGCAAATTCCATTCAGGTTTGCTGCACATTCATTTTCCCGCCACTCTTTGGGAAGCCAGAAGCTGAGGTCCTCAGATCATGTATGCTCTGGGGCTCTGGCTGTGGTTCTGTCTGGAATAGATGACTGCTCGTGCCCAGGCCAGGTTGTCACAATGTGACAGGTATGCCCTGGTTTGCCATGCTTCCAGCCCAAGCTGGCATGGTGGGCTCTGCTCTGCCCCTGCTGCAGCACACCTGGGCTGCTGCTCCACCCCACTGTGGCTTCTCAGCAGGGATTACTGGATTGGCTGTGCAGCTGAAGCCAGGGAGCCATGTCATTTTTACTGACTGGATCCCCCTCACAGATTTATTGACTGTAAACTTTCAGCAATTTGTCAATTACAGTTCAGGTTTTCTACCCTGCAGCTGGTTTTCATGGAGGTTTCTGCTCAGTTTGTGATTCTTTATATTCACCTGTCAGTCATTCTGTCCCTCCAATTTTGTGACCTCACTTTTCTTCCAAATCTAAGAAGAGTTGTGGTTTTTCAGCTTGTTTAGCTTTTTACTGGATAGGAGAGAATATTGACTTCTAAGCTTCTTACATGCTGGATCAGAGAATGCGAGTCACCTGATTTCAGTAGGCAATTTTAGCAGCACTGGGGGTCAGGGTTGGAGTAAGACCAAAAAAGGGAAACTAGTTAAGAAGTTATCAAAACCAGCCAAAAAATAGATGAAGAGAGCTTAGGGGATGTAGATGTGTTAAAAATGAGGAGGGAGAGAGGGACTAATTTCTAAGTCAGCTAAGTGTCAATGAAACACAAGCCACTTCTGTGGTGTACACACTCCCACACAACTAGATTCGTATCCATAATGACCATTGCAGGGCTCATCAGGACTCATTTGAAGAATCTCCGTCACCTTGTCCCCTTTAGAGTATGTGCTCCCTGAGGGCAGAATGATATTTGGTCAACATCTGGCACACTGTATGTACTAAAAAAAAAAAAACTTGGTAAGCTATAAATTTACCAAATACATAAAAACTATAAAGAAATACAATCCTAACAGTGAGCAGAAATTCACATACCATCTTGCAGAAAATAAAGGGTCAGAAAAATTGAGTGACTTGCTTAAAAGTTGCAAAGCTGGTTAGTAACAGAGGTAGGAATAGAAGCCTATTTTCCCAAGATTGAATCTCTATAGTAATCTCATTAGAGAAAATAAAACTGTGTACTAAGGCCAATGTGGAGGTGTTAGGTAATAATTCTGGAGACTATAAATGTGCACACACGCCTCCACATATAATGTTGAGAAGATAACTTTGCCATAAGATTTTCTGAACAGCTAATAAACGAGCCTTGGTATGTGTATTTGTGTGTGTACATTTGCCTAAAAATTCTACTTCTTATCACTGGATGATGCTGCAATGAATTTAAAAGGTCAATAACTATTTTCAAGATGATGATGATGATGATGATGATGATGATTTGCAGTGTTGGAAATGGAACTCAGGACTTTGTGCATGTCGCAGGTGCCCTACCACTGAGTCACATCTCTAGCCCTCAAGATTATTCCTGAACAAAGCATATGGCACTAGTTTTCCATTTGAAGTGATAGGTGACATCATATTGTGCTAGAAAAATGATTTCGCTTTCACTTAAATCTTAATTTAAAAGTGTGAAAAATGAAAAAGGAAGAATTATAAAAATCTGAATTTGTCTTAATCCCCCTCCAAAAAAACCCCACAATTTTACATGTTTTCTTCAATTTATTTTTATTTTTTTGGTATCAGGGATTGAACTCAAAGGTACTCGACCACTGAGCCACATCCTCAGCCCTATTTTGTGTTTTATTTCTCACTGAGTTGCTTAAGCCTCGCTGTTGCTGAGGGTGGCTTTGAACTCAGGATTCTCCTGTCTCAGCCTCCCAAAGTGCTGGGATTACAGGCGTGCGCCACCACACCTGTTTCCTTCAAATTTCAAATGTTGTACTCACCAACCGACTCTAAGCACACTTGGGCTAGATAAAGGGGCATGACACAAGGAAGGTCATCAATCCCACAGATAACCTGTGACTGGTGAGTTCACATATGGTGCAGTAGATAACAGCATCTAAAGTAATATCTTGAGATACTATGTGATCTAGAGCAACACACAGCAGACCAGGATTCAGAAGTCTTCCTATTCTTCATCTTCCCACTGAGTGGAGATACTTCTCGATGTATGATGGGGTTCTATCCTAATAAACCCATGATTAGTCAAAAATGCTGTAGGTCAAAACTGCATTTAATACACCTAACCTACTGAACATCACAGCTTAGTAACACAGTACACCAGAGAAGGTCAGTTGTTTGTCCTCAGTGCATGGCTGGCTGATCTGGGAGGTAGTCCAGGAAAAGATCAAAATTCTAAATTTGAAATAGAGTTTCTACTGAATGTGTATTGTTTTTTGCAATATTGTCAAGGAGAAAATTCATAAAACCAGAAATCAAAGTAGGGACCATATGTAGTTTTGTAACTGGTGGCCAATCTTTGATACACCCAACAGTCACCCCCTGGATCCTCAAGTTAGCCCCCATTAAATAGAATCAGCTGGCTTGCTTCTCTCCAAAGATTGACATAAAGAGTAAGCAAGTTCATGAATACAGAAAAGCTTTGAAAGCATGCTTGAAGGGAAACATGCAGTTTCATTTTTAAAAAATAAGATTAGCAGAGTAATATTCACATGTTTTGGCTGAGCATTTTTCTTTAATAAATAACTGACTCAAAGGATCTTGAATTTACGCTGGACCATATATTTTTCCAGATGATCACTAACTGCCAAGCAGATGTTGTTGCTTAATCATTGCATTCCCACAGAGATTGAAGGACTCAAGGGATTACTTTTAAAAGGATAAGAAACCTTTGACTCTGGCCCAGTCAGCAATTTAGACCACTAAACCTGGTTATTCCTCAGAGAGGTGCACTCCAAAGAAGAGTTCACACACTTCATAAACACTGCCTCACGTCGATGAAGTAAAAGGCCTGCAAACCCTCTAGTTCACCCTTTCTTATATCAACATAGACCTAAAATGCACTGAGCTAAGATTACTAGGGGAAAAAAATATCATGGCTCCTTGCATGTACAACAGAGTAATATTTCATAAAGAAAAAAGTCATAACGCATGATTTTTCATCTGATTGATTGCTTATCTCTCAGTAGCCCCCTTTATTCATGGTTTCAGTTACCTATGGTCACCTGTGGTCCAAAAATATTAAATGAAAAATTCCAGCAATGAACAATTCTTAAATTTTGAATTGCACGCAGTCCTGAGAAGCATGATGAAATCTTGCTTTGTCAGACTCTACCCTGCCCAGGATGTGAATCACTCCTTTGTCGGGCATACCCAAACTCTATGCACTTCCCATCCATCAGTCACTGGGTAGTCCTCTTGCTTATCAGACTGACTGTCACAGTATGACAGTGTTTGTGGTCTAGTCACCCTTATTTTATTTAAAAATGGCCCCAAAGTGCAGACTTTCATTATAGTATATTGTTACAGTCATTCCACTTTGTAACTAGTTATCGTGGTTAATCTCTTATTGTGCCTAATTTAGAAATTAAGTGTTATCATATATGTAGGAAAAAATAATATGTATATGTAGGAAAAAATAATGTACATAGGATTTGGTACTATCTGAAGTTTTAGGCCACTACTGGGGATCTGGGACTGTATCATTCGAGGATAAGAGAGGACGACTTTATATTACAGACAAGCAATAGGTTTGCTGAGCAACCATCTACAGATCTTGGGTGGGTGACTACAACCTCTTGAGGGAGAGCAAGGTTAAAAAGCAACCTTTCTGATTGCTGTTGTTTTAAAAACCATGGCTTGAAACATCATTAATACTAACCAAAGTAATAAAGTTTATCCTTCACAGAGAACACTTGGAGGATGACTATGTATGGTTCATATAAAGTTATAAACCATCATGAGTCCTAGGGAAAGAATACTTGGACATCTAATGGACAAGCTGTGATATCATCTTCAATAAGAATATTTAATTTCTTATGTGATATGAACTCATGTTCCCTAGCTGAACTGAAGGAGTAATCAACAAGGATTTACAATTACAAAGGTTCATATGGAATTGTAATATTTGGCCATTTGGAACTAGAAAAATGGCAGTTTTATAGGATTGCCCTAACACCTTTATCCACTTCACTAGGAAATAGTGATAATATAGATATTTTTCTGTACCAATTTGTTTTCTCTCTAAATAACAACTGATTATTCTCTTGCTTGGTTCTGAGTTTGGAACAGACCAAAATAAATGCTATCAGTTCACTTCTGGCTCTGTAACACTGTAAAACACAATATTTTTTATGGTGCAGTTTTTAAATCTATAAAGTGTGAGAATAACAACTTGCTTATGGATTCACTATCAGGAACAGATGACTGAAGAACATTATCAATAGTCTTCTATATTAAAAAGTCTTGGCTGTAAGCAAATAAGAATGATGTAACCTAAAAGCATTTAAATGTCATGGGAAACATTTATCATCTCATGCTTTATTTTTTTTTAAAAAAAGCAGGATTAGAAAGGTATATAAAGTAAAACATTGATAACATTAAGAAACAGTACATATGGAAAAAGC
The DNA here is from genome assembly GCA_004024805.1 of Geosciurus inauris. NCBI lineage: Eukaryota > Metazoa > Chordata > Mammalia > Rodentia > Sciuridae > Geosciurus > Geosciurus inauris. The sequence goes on along the minus strand of PVHX01000583.1, from coordinate 211,057 downwards.
TGGAAGGAAATAGATTGAAATTTAAAGTTATAGCTAAGTAATATGATTTGTGTATAATTTTTACTGTATACTTCACAATTTTATGTTTGTCCAAGTTTCTACAATGTAAGGAAACACAAAAAACTGTCATTTTATTAAATGGAAGATTTGGTATTCAAGATTTCAACAATACTCAAAGTTAAAAGGTCAGTGGGCATATAGTCAACTCTAGAAAAAATATCTTGAAATTCTTCTAGGAGAACACATGCACACAGTTACATAAGAAAATCCAGAAAAAAAGAAAAGAAAAAACTCGAAGAATACCTACTATTCCTGACATTCAAAGCTAAATGACATAATTGTAGCTGAGAGAAGCAGACAGATCAGAGTGGTAGAGCAGAGTCCATAGTGAAGATGTCTTTAGGAACTTGAAAGTGACATTTCAAATCTCTTGCTAAAATATGAATTATTGTTTAGAGGTTGTTTGGCTAACAAGCTAAGAATTATTTGAGTGAAAACTAAATCCTTAAATCACTCCTTACTCTAAAGTAAACCTCTCTACAGTTCAAAATCTAAGTATTAAAAAATTATAAGAAATATAAGTGAATAAGATAACCAAATCTAATATTTTAGAGGACCAAACAATACATTTTCTAATGTAATTTACACATATATTTGAGATTTTGAAATTAAAAAACGAAGCTGCAAAATATTAAGAGGCAACATAATAAATAAACATTCCTATATCCTTGAGATAAACAACCTTTCAAGGATAACAATGAACTGGAACAAAATGAACTGGTATATGAGATGAATGCAGTCTTTAAACTTCCTTATAGACAAAAAAAAAAAAAGAATTATCAGGTTTAAAAAAAATACTAAGCTGAGAGAAATATTTCTAATCTATTACAAGATATTAATGGTTGTAGTATTAAAGAAACTAGTACAAATCAGCAATAAAAAGATGAGCACCAGCTTTGGAAAACCGAAAAAAGAGGGCAAGAAGACAACTTACAAACACAGAGCTATATGGGAAAACGAGTTTCCAATAGGTACAACCTCATCATAATCAAGTAGGCAGGCATTTTAAAAGAAATAATTTCACTTAGCACATTGGTAGATATTAAACAGATTGATACTGTCAATATTGGAGTGGGTGCGAGAAAGGGGACATATTCATATATTGCTGCTCACAGCATGAACTGGTGCTACTTAGATGACAGGCACTCCTTCAGACCAGGACAGTCTACTTCTAACTGCACATCCAAGGAAAATAATTGGTTAAGTGTGAAAAAATGTATGCTCAAGAATAGTCTCTGTGATCTGTTTATGGGGGACACAATTAGAGTGGTGATTAAGAGCTTGGAACTGAGGAGCCAGGCTGTCTGGATTTGGAATCCTGACTCTAACCTCTCACCAGCCATGTGACTTAAGCAAGTTAAACTTTCTGTGCTTCAGTGTCCTTATGTGCAAAGTGAAGATAATAATAGTACCTGCCTCATGGTGTCTTAGGATAAAATGAGCAGATGTTTTAAAAATTCTTAGACCATTGTGAGGAACTCAGTAACAACTCAATAAATATTATATTATAAATATTACCTATTATTATTGCCAAGAAAAAAGATCATGATATGGCATTACAGCCTGGCTTAAATAAATGGTACTAAACAACAGGTCAGGATGCTATGCTGTCATGGAAAATGATGGTGTAAAATTATATTTATAAGCATAGAAAATGCCATAATTCATGATGTTAAATTTTTACACAAAGGTTATAGAGTAGTGTTATTTTATCATCCCATCTTTAACCAACCATAAGTGTAAATATACACATGAGCATGCAGAGAAGAGAATGTAATAGCATAGAAGAAAAGCTGGACAGTGACTACATCTGAGTAGAATTATGGATGGTTTTCATTTTCATCTTTATACTGTGGGTTTTTTAATATGAAAAATATTTTTGTCATTAGCATGTGTTACTTTTGTAATAAACATACATTTTTACTCAGATGGAGGATCCAATTGGAAAGCCATTTGTCACAGTTATGTGTGGCAGTGGGATTGACGAAACAGAACTACAGGCAGGGAAGCAGCCAGTGGGCAGAGCTGGTATAGGTTTAGGCAGAGAAATGGCAAACTTTCCCATTCCCCATTCTGCAATATTTCAAAACACATTTATAGAGGAGGGCAATAATTATGCTAAAAATTAAGTGGACAACTTGCATTTTACAAATAACCATAACAGCTTATAGACATATGAATATGTAAAACTAAAGCTTGGCTAAATTTTTAAAAGTTTTCAACTATCTGCACTTCTAAATCCAAAGTACCAATTTTCAAAAGCAACATTTGGCCTGCAAATGAAATAAAGCTGCTCAACAGCAGTTAGCAGACAAGATACCCGCAACAGGAGGCTTATCTGGTTACACATCCTGTTTGTATATACAAATTTAGCTGATTCCATCTAATATTTACTGATGTTGTCCAAACAACTACTTACACACAAATAGATCATGCAACTACAGGTTACAAGTTAACAATATGGTACCACTAACTTACTCTGATACTTTTCTGTAAGAAAACAATTTTTATGCTGTGACTAAGCAAAGTGCAACATCTTGGGTAGAAGCTTATGTAAAAGGGCATATCATTCAAAATCTGAAATTTGTTTTTGAGCCTCAGGAGTACTTATAATACTACTTATGAGCATTGAAACACTTGTCTTAGGGGAAAAGATTAATTTACAGACATATAGACAAAAGATGAAGCAAAGACAAGAAGCAGAATTTGATGAAAATGACTTACTCAGCAGTAGCAACTGGTAATTTTGTTTTAACTATTGGAGATTAAAGACATTGGTGTTATAAAATCATGAAAATGAATGAATTATACACAACAGGTTTAATGTAAAGTGCCAAGAATACTAACAACAAAAATCTAAGCTAAAGATAATCAGAGAGTCTTTTGGTCCCTTCATCAAATTACTTAAACACAAAGCTTAACACAAAGAGTTTTAAATAACTCTAAACAATAAACATAACCAGCCACTTTCCTAGTGTTTCCGGTTTCTATCAAGGAGATGTATTCAGAATTCCCAAGGCAGGTAAAAGTCAATCCCTGATGGCAGCAGACTGGCCTTGGGAGGTGGGCAGTGCCAAGCAAGGTGTGTTTGTTTGACTCAAATACTAAGTTGAAAATGTTGGCTTCTGTTTGGAAATTTTATTGAGCAAGAAAATTTCTTTAAATATTATAAAACATAATCAATGCTGTTAAGAAGCTAGTAAGAGGAAAGTGAAAAGTAGGACAGCTGATGAGGGAGGTCATGACTCCCATCTAATGTTTCTAAGGAGTCTAGTTCACAAAGTGGTATGAGGGGTCAAGTCCATAAAATCCATTTTTCCCTTAATGCGACCTGAAATGCACTAAGCCAAATGCTCGTGCATTTCAACACCACTCTGCTAACTGCCTACTGTATACCAGGACACTTTCTTATCATCTCATTTTGCTTATGTTCCAAAGCTGACTCTGTGGCTCCTGTTTTATAGGAAACTTAACAGAAAAATAAGCAACGCCAGTCAAACCTACTAAGTGTCTACTTTAACTTCCTTTTATAGACCATGCTATCCAAAGCACTGTAAATCCAGTACCCACTTTAATAACTTCTCAAAACTTGGGGAAAGCAATTCCTGCTAAACTCGAAGAATATTAAGGTCTTCGGGAGGACTTTTACTTGTCTTAGAAACTGGAATATTGGGAATTTCCTTAGCAAAAAAAGTCATACATAGATAAAAAGATTAAAGCCCAGTGTGGTGGCGCTCGCCTGTAATCCCAGCCCCTAGTGAGGCTAAGGCAGGAGGATTGTGAGTCCAAAGCCAGTTTTAGCAACTTAGTGAGACCCTAAGCAACTTACTGAGATCCTGTTTCAAAATAAAAAATTAAAAGGGCTGGGGATGTGGCTCAGTGATTAAGTGTCCCTGTGTTCAATCCCCAGTACAAAAAAACATACAAAGATTATAGTCTAAAAGTTGAATGTGTCATGGAAAAATATTACTGTCTAGTATGTTATAATAACATTTTAAAATTATTAAAATGTGGTGGACTCTGTGGGGTGCTGACCAAATGTTCACTTTATCAGAAGGACCATTACTTCTGCTACTGAGAGTGTTGCCGGTTTATGGCTTGTAGCCAAGTCCCTCCCCTGAAATTATATCACCTACCTCCCTGTTCATGTCCAATGATTTAAAAGGGACTGACCCCTTGATTCAATAAGGGGTTTCTCTTAAAGTCCAGTCCATTCTCTAAGCTTCCCTGTAATGAGGACTGATGTGCATGGTGGCTCAAGTTCTGCCTAATCCTATTTTCCCATATTCCTTAGAAATGTGGTTTCAGAATACCCTCAGTAAAACTCTTGCTCAAAAATTTAGTTTCTCAGAGTTTATAGTTTATAGTCTGAACATTCTAATCCATGATAAGAAGTGATGCAGTGATAATAAAAGAGAAGAAGATGAAAGTTCTTTTTTTTTTTAATTTTTTTTTAATAGACATTTGTTTTATTTATTTATTTATACGTGGTGCTGAGGATCGAACCCGGGGCCTCCCGCATGCGAGGCAAGCGCTCTACCGCTGAGCTACAATCCCAGCCCAAGATGAAAGTTCTAAATATGCTTACATGGGAAAAGAGAGTAAAAATAAATAAATTAAATATTCAACAAGGTAAAAAAAAATCACCTAAGAATCTGATAGGAAAATGGACAAAAGGCAAATGTAACAGGAGAAAGAAAGACAAAAGGCCCTTGTAAGTAAAAACGTTCTACCTCACTCATGTTGGGAACCACAGGGCACATATGTAATCTCAGTTTAAGGAGGCTGAGGCAGGAGGATAGCAATTTAAAATTAGTCTTGGCAACTTAGCAAGACCCTGTCTCAAAAAAATAATTTAAAAAGAAGGACTGAAGATGTAGCTCAGTGGTAGAGCACCCTTGGGTTTAATCCCCCTTATCCCACCATATATTCCACCCTCATTCATAATAAAATAAATACAAGTCAAAACTGTTGTCATAGTCTGGGGTCATAGCTCAGTGGTAGAGTCCTTGCCTAGCATGTGTGAAGCACTGGGTTCAATCCTCGGCACCACATAAAAATAAATAAATAAAATAGAGGTATTGTGTCCATCTACAACTAAAAGTGTTTTTTTTTAAAAAAACTTGTCACTAACAATGAAAAATCTGAAAATAAAGAAACAAATACTCTAAAAGAATAAAATACTTCGGAACAGAATTAATAATTGTAAAACTATATAAAACATTATTAAAAGAAACACTGAAAAAACACCCCACATTCATTAAATATTGAATCCTTCAAAGATTTAATATTGCTGAAACTGCAAGATTCCCCAAAGCAGTCTAGAGTCAATAGAATTCCTATCAGAATGCTGGCTGGCTCTTTTGCAGAAGTTTGCAAACTGATCCTGAAGTTCACATAGAAAACAAGTGACCCAAGATAGCAAAACAATCTTGAAGAAGAACAAACTGGAGGATGGACACTTCTTCATTTTGAAACTTTCTAAAAACCAAGATAGTATGATATTGGCATAGGGACAGATACAGAGATCAATGGATGGGAACTGAGAGTCCAGAAATAAACCCTAGCAATCATGGTCAACTGTTGTTTCCCTAAGACAATTCCATAGGGAAAAATAATCTTCAACCAATAGTACAGGAACAACTGAATAGTCACAGGCAAAGTAATGAGATTGGACTCTTTACATCATACACAAAGCTAACTCCAAATTAACCTCAAAAGTAAGAGTTAAAACTATAAATCTCAGAAAAAAGCATAAGTAAAATCTTCATGATCTTGGTTTGAGTAAAACTTTCTTAGATACAACACCAAAAGCATAAGGGACAAAAGAAAAAATACATATGTTAGACATCATCAAAACTGAAAACTTTTGGGCTAGGGACATAGTTTGGTGGTAGATCACGTTTAGCACATGTGAGGCCCTGGGTTCAACCCCAGCACCCAAAAGAATAAAAAAATGAAAACTTTTGTGCTGAAAAAACACAATCAAGAAAATGAAAAGGCAACTCATTAAACCAGAGAAAATATTTATAATTCCTATATTCCATGTGGAAATTGTACACAAAATATATAAAAAAGGATTACAATAAACTGGGCACAGTGGAGTGACTTGGGAGATTGAAACAGAGGAATGCAAGTTCAAGGTTAGTCTATCTCCAAATTTAAAAAAAAATTTTTTAAAAAGGCTGGGAGTGTTGCTTAGTGATAAAGTGCCCTTGGATTTAATCCCCAGTACCATAAAACAAGACAAACAAAAAGATTACAACTCAATAAAGAAAACCAAATTAAAAAATGGGCAGAGGTCTGGATAGACATTTCTTCAAAGATATACAAGCACATGAAAAGATGCTCAATGTCATTAGTCATCAGGGAAACGCAAATCAAAACCACAATGGAATAGCACTTCAAACCCACACAATAGCTGGAATCAACAGAGATAATAACAAGGGTTGGTAAGGATGTGGAGAGACTGGTTCCCTCACACACTGCTGATGGGAATGCAAGTTGGTGCAGTCATGTTGGTAAACAATTTGTTAGTTCCACAAAAATTTAAAGAGTTTCCATGGGACCCAGGAATTCTACTCTTAGTTATATACCCAAGAGAAACAAAACACCTAAGTCCATATAGGAACCTGTACAGGAATGTTCATAGCAGCATCAATCACGTTAGCCTAGAACTGGGGACATCCTAAATATGCATCAACTGATAAGAGGATAAACAAAATGCTCACTATCCACACACTGGGATATTACTCTGTAAAGAAAGAATAAAGTACTGACACGCTGTAACTTGGATGGTCCTTGAAACCATTTTGCTAAATGAAAACAGCCAGTCCCAAAGGATCATGTTATACAACTTCATTTACATATAACGTCCAAAGAAGCAAACCACAAGACACAAAAAGTAGAAGAGTGGCTGTCCAGAGACGGTAGAGAGAGGGATAAAAGGAAATAGGAAGTGACTGCCAACAGGTACAGGATCTATTTGGGGGCTGATGAAAATGTTCTAAAGTTGATTATAGTCATAGTTGCATGATTCTGTGAACATAATAAAAACTATCAGATTATATACTTTAAATGGTGTACAGTATGTAAATTCTCTCAGTCAAAACTGTTAAAAATATTTGCATTGGGATACCACATCAGACTTATCAGATGGGCAACATTTCAAAATTCTTTCAAAATATTGACAAGATTATGACAAACAGATGCTTCTGTGTGCTGTTACTGGGAATGTAACACTGGTTTATCCTCCACGTAGGACATTTTAGGAATATTTAATGACATCATAGATGCGTTTATCCCTTGGCCAAGAAACCTCACCTTTGGTATCATGGTGATACATGTGCAGAAGTTTATTCACTGTGGGATCATATGTAACAGCAAGACTGGAAACAACTTAAATACTATTGGGAAAGTACTGTTGAATAAAATATACCTCACTGAAGCAATAAAGAAATATAAGCACAGAAAAAGAATTTAAAAAACAAACTGTTTGGGAGTCATCTCTAAGATTACCAGATAAAAAGTCAAGCGAGGGGTCTGGGGATGGGACTCAGTGGGAGAAACTGGCCTGGCATGGATAAGGGAGGCCCTGGGTTCCATCCCTAGCCCTGCACACACACAAAGAATGCCTCCACATGTCATTTACATATATATGTGCATCCACATATACATACTTGTTTTCACCAAAAGAACCACTAGAAGGATAAGCCAGAAACTTATAAAAATGTTTTCCAAAGACAGCAAGAGGGGAAACAGTATAGAGAGAATAGAGACAAAAGTGAAACTTCTGAGTATGCCTCCTTGTCTAATTTAAACTTTAAACCATGTAATTTTCCAAATTTAAATAAGTTATATTGAAAAAGGAAGATCTATATTGAAAACTGAAAATGAACTGAGACAAATAAACAGAACTACAGGTGAAAATGGAAAATAAGCATCTGGTGTTTTGTGTACTTGTAATCAGATATACCGTAAGGACTATAAGGTCTGATGACAGATGATCACTACTCAATGGTTTTGTTGGTGAGGTGACATGTTACTTACATTGGCACATAAAATACTAATTTTATCTAGACTGTAGAGGAAAACAAATAAACAATTCTGTTTATATTTTTAGAAAGTATGCTTTTCATTCTCAGAGAATGGAGATGAAAGTACAAAATCAAAGAAGTTAATTAAAAATCTTACAATGCTAAAATTGTTCTCAAAATGGCAATATAAACCCATTATTTCTTTTATTCAATTGATAATCCATTCAATAATTCATTCACCTATTGTTTCTTGGAACTAGAAGTCATTAAGGCCTAGAAGCTATAGAGCTTGGCTTCCAAATGATATTCTTCTATAAAAAGAACCAAGACTTCTTAAAGAACTGGCTAATTCTATCTTGGGAAATCATCTTTTGCCAGAAAGATAAGAAATGCCATTATAGGGTCATATCAAAAGGACACAGTAGCAGGTTAATAGAGTTCCCACAACTGGCCAAATACGGGGTAACTTGAGCACTGAAAGTGAAACTGATCAATTATGCTTTTATTTATGTACAAATATGTCACAGTAAAACCCACCATTCTATATAATTAATACGTACCAGTAACCAAAAAAAGCTCCAAAATATGGTGTTTATTCCCCACTTATGAGGGAAAGTTCTTTACAGAATATTACTTTTAAAAAATAAAACAGACTAATTGAATTAGAAAATCAAGATTCTGTAGCCTCAAAAGAGAGACATGTTTCAGGCTAAGAACATGAACAGATTACCAAACCATTAGTGAGAAGTTTGGGTGGGAACATACATTTGCCCAAATAATCACCCATCAGAATACTTGTGAATTACAAAGGGACATGTCATAGTTTTACAATGGAGAGACTTGAAAAGTCTCTTAACTAAGAGAACAAACTAGGATCAGTGTGGGACAACTAACCGCAATGTGGCTTCTACTGGAGGCTATACAAAGTAAACAGGATTACTTGTGAAATATTTTTGCCAAAAAAGTTTAACCTGAATCCAACCAAGATTTTATACCTGACATCTAGGTTAACAGCAGATACAAAGGACAGAAGAAAACATGTAAGCAGCACCATGAGGAAATACTTAGACAAATCCAGGATGCACAATATTCCACAAGATGATGGTTTCTGAAAAGCCTGTGTGGTTAAACAAGGACAAAGGAGTGAGGGCATGCACACAAGGAAGGAGGGCTGTTCTCTATTAAGGCAGGATCCTAACAACCAAACAGCATGCCTGAACCACTGGATCCTGTTCAGATAGACTGCAGTAAAAGCATTGCAGTGACAAACTGGATATTTGAATATGGACTATTCAAGTGATATGGTGCAACTGTCCATTTTCTTGAGTGTAAGAACTATGGTTCTGTAGCAGAAGATCTTCATTTGTAAGAAATGCAAATTAATAGAGAGCTGGGGGTATAGCACAGTGGTAGAATGTATACTTATTAGCATGTGAAAAAGAGTAATAGGGATTGAAAAACAGGTCCCAAAATATAGTTAGATAGGAGGATTAAGTTCTAGTGTTTTACAGAACAGGGTAATTATAGTTTACAACAATCTATTATACATTTTATGAAGAACTAGAAAAGAAGAATTTGAAGGCTCTGAACACAAAGAAGTGATAAGGAAATGGAAATGCTTATTATCCTGAGTTAATCATTACATATTATATACATGTATTAAATTGTTGGACTATACCCATAAATATGTGCAATTATGCATTGATTAAAAAGAAAAAGAAGCTGGGCATGGTGGTGCACACCTGTAATCCCAGCTCTTTGGGAGGCTGAGACAGGAGAATTGCGAGTTCAAAGCCAGCCTCAGTAATGGCGAGGTGCTAAGCAACTCAGTGAGACCCTGTCTCTACATAAAACACAAAATAGGGCTGGGGATGTGGCTCAGTGGTTGAGTACCCCTGAGTTCAATCCCTGGAACCAAAAAAAAAAAAAAGATTTATTTTTAGATGTTGATGGGTGTTTATTTTATTCATTTATTTATATGTGGTGCTGAGAAAACCCAGTGCCTTGCACATGCTGGGCAAGTGCTCTACCACTGAGCCACAACTCCAGCCCCTGAAAAATATTTTAACAATAAAATAAAATTAAAATAATTAGTATGAATAAAACAGGTAAGAAAATAAAATGCCAACAGTTCCACCTATTGTGGAAAGTAAGAAAGAGATGAAAGATTAATTACTTAGCATTGAACTAGCTGAGGTCTGCAACTTATTTGCAAATGGGTCAACAAAAATATACATTGATGTATCCACATAAATATAAAGCACATTTGTTTTATCAGGCTACTGAGAAAATATATGCTCAATATACTATTTTTTCAAATTGTATGACTGAAAATTTTCATACAAAAGTTGTGGTAAAAACTTGAAAAACAATGAAATTCAAATAAATTAATAAATATAAAAGAGGAAATTAATGAAATAGAAATTTTTTAAATCAAATTTATTCAATAAAATGAAGAATGGATTCTTTGAAAAGAATAAAGAGAAAAAACATGCTCCTCTGATTAAGAAAAATAGTGACAAGGAAAATAACATTAGAAAGAGATAAAAGATGTAACAACAGATAAGGAAATTTTAAATTTTAAAATAATTTTTATATAACTTCGTATTACATTTGTTTCCAAAACTAAGCGAAATGGCTGATCTAAATAAATGGAATTTCCTATATTATTAAAATTAGCATAAGCAATAGCTAAAAAACATGAATTGACAAAATCTGGGAGCTGGTTATATAGTTTAGAAGTAGAGAGTTTGCCTAGCATTTGCAAGGCCCTGGGTTCAATCTCCAGGACTGGGAAAAAAAAAAGTGATGACAAAATCCATGGAAGAAGTTGATAACATATCTGAACTCTCCCCTTTAAAATTTTTCAGATGTAGACAGCTTAGGCATAAAGTATTCGTAAGCTATAAACCATCATGAAGTAGAGAAAATTATGAAAACCAGCCATGCGCGGTGGCACATGCCTGTAATCCTAGCACTTTGGGAGGCTGAGACAGGAGGATTGTGAGTTCAAAGCCAGTCTCAGCAACGGCAAGGCACTAAGCAACTCAGTGAGACCCTGTCTCTACATAAAACACAAAATAGGGCTGGGGGTGTGGCTCAGTGGTCGAGCACCCCTGAGTTCAATCCCTGGTACCAAAAAAAATAAAATTATGAAAACCTTTCCAGCTTTTTTCAGTATTCTAGCAGAAAACTGGTACTTAACTGGAAAAGATCATCATTACATAATCAAATATTCAAAACTTTGGCAAATATGCACACATTTAAAATTCAATGAGCAGGCAAGGAAAAGGTAAACAGGAGACACCCAGGGTCCTTACTTACATCATGGATGTCTAAAACATGTGCTGCTGGAGAAGCCTGCAGTCCTCAGAGACCTCAAGCCCAATCTGTGGAGCTGCCAGGTTACTGTACCATTTCTTTGCCCCAGAGAAGAAACCCAGCCCAGACTGTGTCCTCCTAAAGGCTATTGCAGCACAATACCATGTTGAGACTTGCCCACCCAGAGTCCTGTGAAGCAGGTAGGCCATTGCCCCTACACCTGCAAACTAGCCAGGAAGCCCTGTCCTCCCTCCCACAGCTCCAGGAATCACCTGGGCGGCCCATCTTGTGAGGCTCCATCTGATGAGGTCTCAGGTTAATAGGTGACCCTACCCATTCTTCTGCTGTGCTGAAAGTAGCCAAGTGGTCCTGCCTTCCCACCCTCAGCCAGAGAAGCGGCCAGGCAGCTTTTCCTGAATGTCTCTGCCTGCTGAGGCCCTCAGGAGCAACCAAATGGCTCCCTCAACCCTCTAGTGGCCCTAAGAAGCAGTTGGGCAGTCTGTTCTCAGAAGCTCAGCCCACCAGGGTCCTAAACAGCAGGTTGGAAGCCCTGTCCAACTACCCTTCACAGCTGGGCAGAACTGTCACACAGGTAGTCCTCAGACACTAACAAGTGTCTGGGCTACTCATGTAACCTGGCCCCCACACAGCACCTAGATACTGACAGACACTTTAACTGGCTACTGGCTACAGTATACTCTACCCACCTGGGCACACTGGGGTGGCCCTTCCCACATAGAAGCCACTGAAACTAACAGGCCCCACACTAGCAGCCAGGTGCACAAAGTCCATAGCTGTCAGTAAACCAGCTGGCTTAAGGGAGTTTTAGCTTAGCTGGAAATGCACTTCCACAACCTCTGCAGCCTAGACCACTGGGACACTGCCAACCTTGATTACAGCTCAAGAAGCTACAGAGACACTACACTGTAGCACCTACCTGGAGCCAAAACTGACACAGCCTATCCCACTAACATCCTAGGACACATCGCCAAGAGAAAATACTATGATATTAAAGCTATCCTATAAAATTGTCAAGAGGCAATTGGTCTGCCAGATACACAAATACCAACATAGATACACAAACAGCATGAAATAAACAAGGTAACAAGATGCCTCCAAGGAAACACAGTAACTCTAGCAATAGACTCCAAAGAAAATAAAACTGAAAAATTGGCTGAAAAAATTAAAAAGTAATGTTTTGAGGAAACTTAATGACACAAGAAATACAGACACACATTTAATGGAATTAGAAAGACGATTCATGGAATGAGAGAGAAATTCCACAGATACAGATCATAAAAAAGAATGAAACAAAAATTCTGGAGCTAAAGAATTCAATAAATGTGCCGGCATGGTGGCTCATGCCTGTAATTCCAGTAGCTCAGGAGGCTGAGGTAGGAGGATTGCAAATTCAAAGCCAACCTCAGCAAAAGTGAGGTGTTAAGCAACTCAGTGAGACCTGTCTCTAAATAAAATACAAAATAGGGCTGGGGATGTGGCTCAGCAGTCGAGTGCCCCTGAGTTCAATCCCCTGAACCCACCCCCGCCAAAAAAGAATTCAATAAATGAAATTTAAAAATACAGTTATGAGCCTTCATTACAGAATTGATCAGGTAGAAGAAGTAATTTGAGTCTGAAAACAAGCCTTTTGAAATAACCCAGTGAAACAAATAGGCAAAAAATATTAGAGAATGAAGAAAGCTTTTGAGATTTATGGTACACAATTAAGCAAGCAAATTTTCATATTATGGGTGTTCCAGAAGGAAAGTGAAGCTAGTAGGCAATGACAAACTTATTCAACAAAATAACTGCTGAAAACTCTCCAAATTATGGGAAAGATAGGGACTTCACAGTCCAGGAAGCTCAAAGGACTCCTAATTAATACAACCAAAAAAAGATATTCTCCAAGGCACATTACAATCAAACTGTCAAAAGTATAAAACAAAGAGAGAATTCTAAAAAAAAGCAAGGAAAAAAAGCAGTCAGTTACATATCAGAAATCCCCATGAGACCAACATCAGATTTCTCAATAGAGAGAAGGCCGTGAAAGAATGGGATGATATATTCAAAATACTTAAAGAAAAGAAACTACCAACCAAGAATCTTATGCTCAGAAAAACTATTCTCCAGAAGGTGAAATGAAATCAAGTCTTTCTAGGACAAGGAAAACCTGAGGAAATTCATCACCACCAGACAGGACTATAAGAAATGATTCGAGGTTCCTACACTAGAAGCAGAAGACTAGTAACTACCACGTGAAGAGCACACAAAAGGATGAAACTCACTAGCTCAGAGACACAGAAGATCAAACCTGATCCATGCAGAAAATGCCAAGCCATAAAGGGCAATAGGAAGAGAGGAAAAAAAAAAAACAACAGCATATATAAAACAAGCTAAAACAACTAAAAAAGCAAAAAGAGTATATCTTTCTTCTCTTATCAGCAGTAATGCTGAATTTAAATGGACTAAACTATCGATTTAAATGTTATAGATCAGCTGAATAAATTAATAAAAACACTCAATGATATGATGCCTACTAAACATCTAGTTAGTAAAGACACACATATGCTGAGAGTACAGGGATGGAAAAAGATAGGCCATGTGAACAGAAACAAAAAGCAAGCATGGATAGCTGTATTTATGTCAGATAAATAGACTTTAAGTCAAAAACTGTGAAAAGAGATAAAAAAGGTTACTCTATAACAATAGAGGGATTAATTCAACAAAAGGAAATAACAACTGTAAATGTAGATGCATAGAACTCTGGAGCACTCAATTACATAAAGGCAAATATTTTCAGATCTAAAAGGAGAAAGAGAGAGAGACTTTAATGCAATAGTAATTGATGAATACAACATTCCACTTTCATCAATGGACAGATCAACAAAGAAACATTAAACTATGCTGCAGACCCAATGGACTCAAGAGACATGCACACACATTCCGTCCAACAGCAGAATACACAGTCTTCTTGTCAGCATGTGGAACATTTTCCAGAATAGCTGACTGTTAAGCCTCAAAACAAGTCTCAACATCAAAAAATTGAAATCATTGCATGAGTCTTCTCTAACCACAATGGAATAAAACTAGATATCAACAACAAGAACTTAAGAAATTGTAGAACTACATGGACTGTAGAGAGCCATCCGTGGGCTATGTGTGGACCACCACACAAGAGTCCCACACAGCACTAGAGATAGGGCTGACTTGCTGTAGTTGCGCAGCCCCTCTGAGATGGCTGTGGCCTGCCAAGATGCCAATCAACCTGTTGACTGCAAGACTCTGCCTTCTTCCTACCTTGGAAAAGAATATTGGATGGAAGGTCTTTGAAGTCCCCCATATAAATAAAGCACATGCAAGGGCCATTTTGCCAGTTGCTGGAAGTCAGAAGAATCATCTGGCTGTGGGCCCCTCCTATCCCTGCATTTTGAAACTATTTTCTGTGTTCTGTGGTTTTTTCACCATTTCATTTCTTTTAGCCAGTTCTTTACTGGCCAGGGAATCTTGTCCTTACCATTCACGTGGGACATGGGTGACAATGGACTTTAAACAACACCCTCTTGAGAGTCACCAATGGGTTTAGGAAGAAACTAAAGGGAAAATAAGAATTTTCTTGAAACAAATGAAAATTAAATCACAAGCATTGAGATGCAGCAAAAGTAGTACTAGAGGGAAATTCAGAACAATTAAGTAATTACATTAAAAAATTCAGATAAATAACCTAATGACACAACTAAAAGAACTAGAAATGTCAGAATAAACCAAAACCAAAATTAGTAGTAAGAAAGAAATAAAGATTGGAGTAGAAATCTCCAAGTAACATAGAGACCAAAACAAACCAATCAGCGGACTTCTCCTGACTTATCCTGGAAGGACTCTGACCTCAGCAGGATCCCCTGACCAACCCCAGGGAACACGGGGCTCCAGATACCTCCTCTTCCTAGCCCAAGCCCTCCTTTTCCTGCCTCAAGCCCTCCCCTTCCTGCCCGGGGCCCTTTAAATTTTCTGTACCCCGGAACACATGTGCGATTCTCCAGGACACACTCGGTGGACGGGAGAGTTTAACCCCAGCTTATTTCCAATAAAGCCTTGCCCAGCGGTTTTCATTGGCCTCCTTTTGGTCACCTGGCTTTACAGACACAACAAGAAAATTACAGACCACTCTCCCTGATTAACATAGAAACAAATATTCCCAATAAAATACAGTAAATTGAATTCAGCATGTAAAAAAAATTACATACTACGATCAAGTGAGATTTATCCCATGGGTACAAGGAGGGCTCAACATTAGCAAATTGACAAACATAAATATGTTATGAACAGAAAGGACAAAAGTCATATGATCATCTCAGTAGATTCAGAAAAGCATTCAATGAAATCTACTCTCCTCTCATGATTAAAAAAAAAAAAATTCTCAAAAAATTAGGTATTGAAACAACATACCTCAACACAATGAGGTTCTTCATGACAAACCCACAGCCAACATCATACTGAATGGGAAAACGATGGAAGGGTTTCTGCTAAGATGAGGAACAAGAAAAGAATGTCCACTTTCACCACTCCTATTCAACACAGTACTAAAAGTCTTAGTGTCCACAATTAGGCAAGAGAAAGAAATAAAAGAAGGCGGGGATGTATCTTAGTGAGAGAGCACTTGCCTCCTGGGTTTGAACTCTAGGACCCCACTCACACACACATACCCCAAGTGAAAAAAAAGGAATAAAAAACATACAAATAACCCAGGCATGCCCGGTAATCCCAGCACTTTGGGAGGCGAAAACAGGAGAATTGTGAGTTCAAAGCCAGCCTCAGCAATGGTGAGGCGCTAAGCAACTCAGTGAGACCCTGTCTCTACATAAAACACAAAATAGGGCTGGGGATGTGGCTCAGTGGTTGAGTGCCCCTGAGTTCAATCCCCAGTACCAAAAAACAAAAACATACAAATAGGAAGAAAGGAAGTCAAAACATCTTTGTTAGCAGGTGACATTATTTTATACATAGAAAAACCAAACAGCATCACCAAAAATCTGTCAGAACTGATAAATAAATTTAGTAAGGTTGCAGGGATACAATATCAATATACCAAAAAAAGTAGCTTTTTTTTTTCTGAGAAAGAAATGAAGAAACTAGTCCCATTCAAAATATTTTTAAAAACTAAGCAAAGAACATCTAGAAATAGATTTAACCAAAGAAGTGATTGATTTCTACAATGAAAATTATAAAAAACCAGTAAAATTGAAAGAGATACAAAAACCAAAACCAAAACCAGAAAGGCATCTTGTGTTCATGGACTAGAAGAACCACCATCGTTAAAATGTACACTCAAAGTGATCTATAGATTCAATGCCACTTCTAACAAAACACTAGTGACATTCTTAATAGTTCCTAAAATTCACAGAACCACAGATGACCCCAAATACCCAAAGCAACGTTGAGAAAAAGAAACAAAGTTGGAGGCATTATAACACCCAACCTCAAAATACACTACAAAGCTACAGTATCTGGTGTAGAAACAGACACATAGACCAATGGAACAGAATAGAGAATGTAGAAATAAATCCAAGGATGTACAGCCAGCTGGTTTTTAACAAAGGCAGCAAAAACACACATTGCAGAAAGAAAAGTTTCTTTATTGAATTGTGCTGAGAAAATTGGATATCCTTATGCAAAGAAACACTGGACATTGGACTGGATAAAAATTTTTTGGATATGACACCAAAAGGAGAGGCAACAAATGCAAAAATCGGTAACTGGGATGACATCAAACTAAAAAGCTCTGCACAGCAAAGGAAATAATCAAGAGGGTGAAGAGATGCCAGGCATAGTAGCACATGATTATAATCCCAGCGACTGGGAAGGCTGAGACAGAAAGATTGCAAGTTCCAGGCCAACTTCAGCAATTTAGGAAAACCCTGTCTCAAAATAAAACTTTAAAAAAGGCCTGAGGATGTAGCTTAAGTTTCCCTGGGTTCCATCCTTAGTACAAAAAAAAAAAAAGAAAGAAAGAAAGAGAGAAGGAATGACCTGTGGAATGTGAAAAAAAAATTGTCAAATTTACCAAAAAAGGGATTAATTTCCAGAATACATAAGGAAATCAAATAATCAAATAATTCAATGGCAAAACCACAAATAATCTGATTCAAAAATGGGCAGGGCTGGGGTTGTGGCTCAGTAACAGAGCACTTGTCTCACATGTGTGAGACACTGGGTTCGATTCTCAGCACCACATATAAATAAATGAATAAAATAAAGGTCTATCAACAACTAAAAAGAATTTTTAAAAAATGAGCAAACGACTTGGATAAACATTTGTTAAAAGAAGATATACAATATATATATTGTATAACTATGTTTGACAATAATTAATTGAATACTTCAAACAGCTTTTAGACAGGATTTTGAATGCCCCCAACATAAAGAAATGTTAAATGTCTGAGGTGACAGATATGCTAGTTTCCCTGATCTGATCAGTGCAGATTGTATACACTTATTGAAATGTCACACTCTACCCAAAAACTATGTACAATAACTATATATCAATTGGAAACAAAATATATTTAAAAATTAAAAATAAAATTAGGGCCAGCATGTAGTTCAGCAGTAGAGTACTTGTCTAGCAATGTGAGGCTCTGGGTTTCGTCCCCAGCACTGCAGTCCATCGATCAATTAACCAATCAATAAAATGTAAAATTAAGTGAACAAATGTATAACTGTTCTGTGCCTGAATTACATTAAACAGCACATTAACACTACTGTTATCTGGGTGCAGTAGCACATATCTGCAGTGCTAACTACTTGGGAGCCTGAGGCAAGAGGATCCCTTGGTCTGAGAGTTCAAGACTAGCTTAAGCAAATAGTTAAGACCCCATGTTCAGAACAGAAACAAAACTATTGGTTTTTTTTTCCCTTATAAACATAGTTGCAAGTATCCTTTGCTTTGTTTTGTCTTTTAGTGATTCATGATGAGACAATTATCTCTGAATAGACACTTTTCACTAATAATCTGTCAGGTCGGCTTGAGATCTCCCATTTCTTCTCACAAGGTGGACGCAGAACATACTACGTGGTGGACTCCCCACAGCTGCGGTGGGCGCAAAATGTCAGTTTGGAGCGGCTGCTGGGAAGGAAGCATCAAGCAGCCTGCATGCGCAAAGGAGCAGCCAACCAAATGCTGACACGTAAGCAGTAATGGTGCCTCCTACCAATCAGTGGACTTCTCCTGACTCATCCCAGAAGGACTCTGACCTCAGCAGGATCCCCTGACCAACCCTAGGGGACCACGGGACTCCAGATACCTCCTCTCCCTGCCTTAAGCCTTCCCCTTCCTGACCGGGCTCTTTACATTTTCTGTACTGTGGGCTGTGTGTGTGATTCTCCCAGACCCGCTCTGTTGGAGGGGAATTCGTCCGGAATTGTATTTCCCAATAAAGCCTTACCCAGTGGTTTTATTTACCACCTTTTGGTCTCTTGGCTTTACATAGTCTTTATAACATTATGATTCATTAATAATCTTTATAACATTTATGGATTAACTGTGGTCACTGGAGTTTGAAGTGTCCACTTTTCCTTGACCTAGATAGAGGAGCATGAAGCACAAGGTAAATCATGTCCTCCTCTTTAGAAATCAACCAGATAAATGAGAAAGTAAAGTGCTTGGTAAGTGCTCAATAAATACTACCAGTTATAACTATATTTCAATGATGAAAGTCCCTTGCACTGATTTCTGTATCCATAAATTTAGAAATACATGCTGTTTAGTAGATCAAACAATGTGAATATACTTAATATCACTAAATTTTACACTTAAAAATGGTAAATTTTATGTTATGTATATTTTACCACAATAAAAAATAAAAACCATAGAAATTAGTAGAATATACAATAAAAACTTATTGATATTTTAATCAATTAATTAGAACAAGTCACCAGAAAATCCAAATCCAGCCAAATTTATAAGTCAGCAGTGATGTATGGATCCGTGTTTAGTGCTCATTAAATAAGCATTCTACTTAAAATTCATTTTTACATATACAAGAACCTAGGGTTTCAAATTTAATGAATTGTTTTTTACTTACACCTTTATTTCTCACATAGAGGTCACCAAAGATTTACTGTACAGAAGGGAGTAAAAAGAACAAATACTTTTTACTATTACAGAGCTCCTAAATGAGAAATAAGATGAGAAATCAAGTGAGCCAGTGTTTGAGATACTCATTAATGAGACCTAACATACCCTATGAAACACTGTTACTTAAAAGTTAACATCTTTAAAGTCACAAACAGGATAGTTATCAAGGTAGACCTTCTCTTCAAATAAGGCAGTGACAGGCCAGGATCTATGATATAAGCCACAGTCTATATTTAGACATTGGGAGGCTTGTAATACTACCAGCTCTGGGCAGCTGAATGAGCCTGAAGATTAATGGAGTTTAATGGAGTGGAGAAGCAGATGCTCTATTAAAAAAAATATTCACAGAGTGAGAGTGTTCTCTTTCTCTAGAAGAAACACTAGAAGGAATCTATTTGATATCAGAGGTGATTAATAGAAGAGTAAAAAGATTCTAGATAGTAAAGATTATGTTTCATATATCAACAATTAAAAAGCTTTAAGGAATAATGGGAAATAAAACAAAGCTTTACAGAAATTCTTGTGGTTAGTGATATAGCACTTATCAAAGCAGTACTAGTTTATTTATAGTCTGGTTTAATTTCTAGAAAATTAAATCCAGAAAATAAATGAAGCTGGGATTACATTTTCTGACACTGACATTCTGTTCATAATTTGCCATCATTAGCAACAATTTAAACTTCATCAATATTAAAATGATTGCTATATCATTTTTGCTCATTGACATTTCACACTGAAGTTTTTAAATGCCATTTTTAGAGAATATAAAACTTATCCCCAGAATTTTAAATCATTATTTGGATTTTTGCAAATTATGGTTTCATCAGAAGGCATATCTACCTGATTTCTTCAAAATTCTTCTTCAAAAACAAGACTAAACTGCCCCAAGTCATGTTGGAACTTCTCTAATACAAACTGGTTGATTTTTCAGATTAAAATATGCTTCTACATCCCAGTAATTTCAAAGAGTAGTAAGCAAAAAATGGGATATGAAGATATTAACAGCAAAATTTCACTAACTTACTGAAAGAAGTTTGGCCCAAACACAGTGGCGAGATTGTGAACATTCATGCGATTCTGCACGTGATGCTTGGCTACTTTTGTCAAGAACTGGCAGAGGTACTTGAGGAGGCAGTAGTGGGTGTCTGGTAGCTCTTTTATTAAGTCTCTTAAGCTATTTTCCTGAGCATCACATCTGCCATCTGGGAAAAAAAAAAGAATAAAAAAATGTTCTCAAGCATATTTCACAGAAAACAAAAGTATACAGATATACTAAATTCAAACATTTTATTTAAAAAAATCCCTACAGACTGATATAGGGCTTGAGCATTTGATGTTTTTAAAGTTTTTTAAATTAAAAAAAAAAAATTGAAGTGCTGGGGATTGAATCTCGGGTATTGTGCACACTAGGGAGCATTCTACCACTGAACTATGAGCCCCAGCCCTTGATTTTTTTTCTATGTTAGAGAATTACTAATTTATTCAAGAAATTCTGAGCATTACAAGTTTTATTTAGTGTATAAATGTATTTGTGTTTCATTTTTTTAATCTTTTCCCCACTACTAAATTATTGGTTAGGTTTTTAATCCATAGTAAAATTTTTCAGTTAATAAGTGTCTTTAAGTTTGTAAAAAACAAGAACTAGATCTTGCTGGGTTGTCATGAGGGACATTAAGCTTAATGATCAGCTACTATGTTAAAAATTGAAGGAAACATAATTTTTACATAGTTTTGTAATCTTGACAGTTTTTCTTCTTGAACAAACTCCTCTGAGCTCTACTACAGCCACACTGGACACATCCTCAAGAACCTTAGCAAGAATCCCTCATCTGGATATCTGATCACCCTTGATATCCCAGCACCAAACTCATCTCCCACCATCCTCAGATGATATCTGACCATGTTGTTGCCTTCAAGAAGACTCCAATTAGGGAGGTTTAACCACAACCACCTCTTACCCCAGATGCTCCCTCTTAGTGATTTTCTATCCACCAACTGTCCCCACTCCACATCTGCTCCTTGGCTATAAAATTCCCACTTTTCACTGTCACATTCCAAGTTGAGTCCAACCTTCCCTTCTGCAAAACCCAATGCAGTAGTACTTCTACCTCTTGTTACTGTGCTGAATAAAGTCTGTCACCATCAGAACGAATGACTCTTTAATATCTAACATGCCATAAACACTAGTCCTTTTATTGAAGATTTCACTTTTTGTGGCTTCAAATACCCACCATCAACTGTGGTCTAAAATATTAAATGAAAAATTACAGAAATAATTCATAAGTTCTAAATAACTTTGATTATACTGTATTGTTATAATTATTCCACTTTATTATTAATGTTGTTAATCTCTTACTGTGCCTAATTTACAAATTATATTGCATCATAGGTATTTATGGATAGAAAAAAGTACTATCTGTAGCTGGTACTATCTGTGGTTTCAGGCATCCCCTGGGGTTCTTGGAACATATCCCCATGGAAAAGAGGAGGACTACTATCATTCATAGTTCAATATGTGACTCATAGAAAAGCCTAATAATTTTGCATCAAACCAAAGTGTCTGATAAGATGTCAAAAGTCACAGGCATATATATGAAAAATTTTCCTCCATTTTAGGGATTTGTTTCGCCAATACTTAAATACAGTAAAGTTGCTAACATCTACCTTTATGTTCTGTTTTGTACCAGAGGAAAATACAAATCTTTTATAAGAAATAGTTCAGGGGGATAATCCAAATCTACCCCTTTAATAGACATCTAAGAGAACAAAAGTTTAATCTATATAAATTAATGCACAGATTGAATTCCTTAGGTCAGCATTAGCCAATCAAGTGACTACGAAACAGAACAGTGAGACAAACAGAATCCAAAGAAAGATCAGTGGGTTACAAAGCATTTGCATAACATAATGCCGTGGACAGGAAGTGAAAACACACAGAAAGTTGCAGAAAGTGACACTGAGTGGTTGCCCAGGATCCAAAGGCAAGCTCAGGAGAACTTCTGGTGTGAGAACGTTGGTTCTGCTACCTACTGCTGTATCATCTAGGTGGTATTGCTTGTGATAATGTAATTTCCACTATGATCCGAACTAGCAGGGATATATAAGCAATGGACATAATTAACTTTGGAGTGATTAAAAACTAACTGAAGACTACCCTTTTCTCATATGTTTGCATTATAAAAATAAGCAAATATGAACCTATTTTACCCTTTCTCTTTTTTTTGGTGGGATTAATTCAAAATTAGTGTAGTCTAGGTTCTCTGTTTAAAACTCTGGTCCAAGTCTCAGCATTTAAAGAGACAAACAACAGGCCTGATAAGGGGCTCCTGACCTCTGGCTTTGAAATGAAATCTCAAAGCAGTGACACCGGATAAAACACAACAATATTCAAAATAGTTACCAATTTATGATAATAACATCTTTGAAAAAGAAGCAGCATTTTGGGCTAGGATTGTAGCTCACTGGTAGAGCACTTGCCTTGCATGCGGGAGGCACTGTGTTCGATCCTCAGCACCACATAAAAATAAATAAATAAAATAAAAATATTTGTGTCCGTCTACAGTTTTTTAAAAAGCAGCCATTTTATCATTTGCTTTTGATTTCTGAAATATAATAAATTAGCCAGGAAATAAATTCGACAAGTAATGGGAAAGGAAACACATATTCAAAGAGTTATATGCTTAACAAAATAACATGTGGCATGAATGGAAGAATCATTAAATATGTTCTCAAAGGCAAAACTAACTGATAAAAAATTATCTTATAACTATTTCCTTCTACCTCAAAGCATTTCCCTCTTCTATGATAGAAGACAGATTGACAGATTCCCTCACTAGGCAAGGGTGTGAGTGCCCTCTACAGCTGCAGCTGTGAGAGCAGCAATCTCACACTTGAACCTTAAGTATTTAAAATACACCGTACAAATCCTTGTTCAAATATATTGACAGTAAAGACCTTAATTTATTAGCATGACATTTCTCCTCACCTCTTCTCATACTAATTATGTGCTAACATACTGAGAATCTGTAATTTGTTCTGTTTCCAGAAATACCTGATAAATAACACCATTGCTGGGGCTGGGGCTGGGGCTCAGTGGTAGAGCACTTGTCTGGCATGTGTGAGGCCCTGGGTCCAATCCTCAGCACCACATAAAAAATAAATAAATAAATAAAACAAAAGTTAAAAAAAAAAAATAACAACATTGCTGCCAACCTGCCGAAGTCCTACTGAGAATGACAGTCGCTAAGCACCTTTAGAGGAAGGTTATGGAATGCTCAGTGTGGCAGGAGCGGAGCAGCGGTGGTACTAACGTGAAAAGAACATTAAGAAAATGCCAGTTCAATCCCTGGTACCAAAAAAGAAAAGAAAATGCCTTCTGACATGTGCAAGAAACAAAATTCATAAAACAGGCTGAGTATTCCGGATCCAGAATGCTTGGAACCAGAAGTCTTCTTTATTTCAGAGTTTTACATATTTGCATAACATTGAAGGTATCTTGAGAATGGGATCCAAGCATGAAATTCATTTGTCTCATACATACCTTATACATATAGCCTGAAGGTAATTTCATACAATTATTTTTAGTACACCTGCATTTCACCTGCAACCCTATAAAAGGGTCACATGTGGAATTTTCCACTGTGGTATCACATAGGTTTTCAAAAAGTTTTGGGTTTTAGAACATTTCAGATTTTGGATTAAGAATGTTCAACCTGCTGGGCGAGGTGGTGCACACCTATAATCCCAGCAGCTCGGGAGGCTGACACAGGAGGATTGCGAGTTCAAAAGCCAGCCTCAGCAACGGAGCAGCACTAAGCAACTCAATGAGACCTTGTCTCTAAATAAAATAAAATACAAAATAGGGCTGGGGATGTGACTCAGTGGTTGTGTGCCCCTGAGTTCAATCTTCGGTACCAAAAAAAAAAAGAAGTTCAACCTATAATTGCTATTGCTTGCTTTTTTTTTTTAATTGCTGATATCTAAACATTGTTTCATTTATTCATATTCTTGTATTCACATTGGTAATTAAAATGTCTCTCCTCAAAGTCTCACATTATAAAAAAGAGTTAGTAATGCTTCTATTTTTATGTATTTTATCCATAATGTATATCCTGTTTTATCTTTTTCTGTGTCGGACATTCTCTAATAGCAAGGATATAGAACTGAACAAAGCAAAATCCATGCATTTATGAAACATTCTAATTGATGTGGAAATAGACAATCAAATAAATTCAAAATATGTATGCAAAGTGGTAACTTACATGCTATGAAGAAATATACAGAATAAAGGGGAGTAAAGCAGAGTGATGCAGGAATGGGAGATGTTATTTCATTCACGGTGGTTAGGGATGCCCTACTGATTATCAGGACACTTAAGCAGAGTTCATGGAAGCGGGAAAGCATATTCTAAGCAGAGGAAGTGCCAAGGCCCTGAGGTGGAAGTCTTGAGCACAGAGCACTGCCAAGTGGCAGTGGATGGGAAGAATAAGGGGAGATGAGATCAGGAGGCAATGAGATGAAGGGCATATGAAGGGCTCTTATCATGAGTCATTGTCGCACCACCCCCACCCCCACCCCATTGAGTAAGAAGTTTGGGATATGAAGAAACATCATCTGATTTAAAGGACCGCTTTAGCTGATGTGCTGAGTCTAGACTGAAAGGCCATGTTTTAATGCAGGGAGACCAGTGAAGGAAGTACAGTCAGTTCAGAAAAGAAAGGCTGGTGCCTGGACAGGCTGATCATGTGAGATATAAGATGAAGGTGAATTCTGGATATAGCTGGAATGTACGCAGCTTATTATATGAAAGATGTTTGTTTTACATGTGAAAAATGCATGTATGAAATAGTCAATCCTTCTGCAAATGTTGATTGTGGGACTACTCTGCCAGGTGTCATTCTAAACATTTTGGATACATCAGTAAACAAAACAAATAGAGATCTTTATCCTCAGGAAACTTAAGAATGCCAACTACAATTTTAAATAAGATTGTTAGAAAGGCGTGATTGAGAGTGTATTGAATGTATGCAAAGTTAAAAATTCACAAACTGGCATATGCAAGCTCTTTCAGAGCTAGAAGTTGAGTTTTAACCATATTTTAAGTCTTTAATGCCTTGCATATAAAAAGTAATGATCAACAGCTGAGTAAAAGAAGGGAAATAAGGAGGGAGGAGGGAAGGGAAATGGGGAGGATCAGAGACTAAAATGAATAAATCAAATCCATACGTGTATGATTTTGTTAAAATAAACCCAACTGTTCGGTATAGCTATAATGATCTAATAAAAAAATATTCTGAAAAAAATGTGATGATCAAGAAATCCTTTTAATAGAATAATAAATACACACTTTAAAAGTGTATCTTAAAGATACAGCAAGACAAAGTAGCATAGGAATAAAGTGAGCTATATCCCTCAAATATATGTTAGGGAAATGTGTACCATTAGTTCATTTATAGAACTAGTTGGGAGGAAGTGTTAGGTAGTCATTGGATTACAAATAGGACTTAAAATGATAAGAGTTGCATTTAAAGGTGGGCTAGTGGGGCCTGACTATAGTCCCAGCTACTCTGGGAACTGAGACAGGGAGGATTGCTAGAGTCCCAGGGGATTGAGGCCAGCCCAGGCAACATAGCGAGACAATGACTTAAAAAATGAACAAACAAACAAAAAGGCTCATTTGGTGATCATGGGGCAAGGATACTTAGCAGGGCCTCAGAAATTGAAGCAACATGTACCGCTGCAGATGTACTGACATATTTTGATGTTCTAAATTAGCAGTTATTTCTAAAATTAAACTGGAATAAAAATTAGAACAATATGCTATGGTTCATGAATCTACAAGTTCTAAGAAAATTTCAAAGACGGGAATAATGGTTCCTAATTGAAATAGTCACTATTTTCTTTAACATCCATCATTTTCTAGGACAAGAACTACCTTTTCCCAATAGTGCAAAGTACCCCTCAAATTATTCACATTATTTTGAGAATTTTCCTTAACAAATTTAGTTATTGACCTATTCCTCAATTTAAAATGTAAACGTACAATTAGCACAGTGTACAGAGTATACAGAGAAGTCTACTCAGCACTTATAAAGACCATAAATACTTTTGTTCCAGGGGAAGGGCAAACACTGAACCATGTAACAAACATTTGCTCTCATTAACAAAAGATCGCGATCATGAGCAAAAAAGGTGCACTTATATACAAAGCAGGACATAACCGAACTCTAACCTTGACATTTGTGCCAGTGCTTTTTGCATGCCTCTGCTGTTCAATGGGCATGAGGTTGTATTATACCTGTCACCAGCCTGCAGGAGAAATGATCATGATTACAGAGCACCCAATACTATGTTCTTACACATGAAACTCTTTAAGAAATGTTTTCTGAATCAATAAACAAAATGGTGGAGCAGTGGGAGGTGGGAATCTTAATTCATTTATGATAAACTGTAGCTTTTTAAATTCTGGGAGGTTTGTGAGGGGAAAGATCTTAATAAATGCCTCCAAGAATGAGCACAAAATGTCTTACATTGAGAGTAAGCACAAGATGAATTATGTTTCTTTCTAAATATGCATTTACACAGGAAGGATGGGGGGAGTCCAAAATACCAGCTCCACTGGACCAGACTGGGTTTGACCTCTGTATTCACTCCCCAGGAATAGAATCGCCTCTCTAAAGTGACAAGAAGCTGACGGAGACGACATCATTACAACTTTAGTTTAAGGGAACCAGCATTTCCCTATGCAAAAGGTGAAGTTCCACCCTTACAGATCTCTGGCAACTGTGACCGTGACAAGAGTCTCAAGGGCCTCATTTCCATATGGGAGGATGATAAAGTGACTAATAACAACTAATAAATGTCAGTCTGTCCTTAAACATTATTAATGAAACTACAAAGCTTATCGTTCTGATTAGACTCTGCAAGGCACGGAGGTGTATTTATTGCTCAATTACCTGATATTTACACTGCAGCTCTGGCTCCCAGAAGGACCTTCCATTTCTGTAAGAGCAAAGTCCTACAGAAAGGACCGTCAAGCAGGTAGTCCTTTTAGTCTTACTACCAAAAACAAACTCTCGATGACACCCACACAGCACAGCAGATTTATTTTGTAGATATTTATGGGGTGCTGAATGCTCGTCAGTGAGAGCAGGTGGCATGAATAAAAATATAAGAAAAATGTGAAAAATCTTACCTAGTGTCAATATTGAGAGCACTTAACCTAGGCCCAATGTTAGACACCTGCTTTTAACAGCTGAGGAAACTATGAAAATGTAAGTACAAAGTAGACTAGAAAAACAACAGGGTGCTTAAGAAGGGGAGCCTCCCATAAGATAATATGCTAATCTTAAACAATACTGGCAAAGGCCCATTAATAAGGCTTGGTTTTCCCCATAAGTCCAGTGCTTTATTAAGTGATCAAAGTACAATTAATGTATAATTTCAATAGAAATTATATTAGTGCCAGTTGTTTTTTTTTTTTCCTAGGCATTACTGATTAAATGCTCAGCCACAAGTGACCTCTAAATAGATTTAGTGTCACCTGAGTTACACCAGCAAGCCTAGAATTATTTAAGCCTATTTCACAACTCCTCCCTTTCTCCTTAAGGACCTCAAATTGTTCACAGACCCAGTACAAAAGGTTATTTCTAGCTGGGTGCAGTGACATACACCTGTAATCCTAGCAAAAATTTGGGAGGCTGAGATAGGAGGATTGCAAGTTTGAGGCCAGCCTCAGTAATTTAGCAAGGTCCTAAACAACTTAATGAGACTATGTCTCAAAATGAATGAAAAAAAAAAAAAAAAAAAAAGTAGAAAGGGCTAGAGATGTAGCTCAGCAGTAAAGCACCCTGGGTTAAATCCCTAGTATTACACCCACCCCCTCAAAAGGTTATTTCTATGGGTTCAGGTAAGACAGGTGTTCAGGACACAGCTTAACAGAGTTAGGGCAGAACTGAGGTGACTAGCGAGCTAATCATGTGGCATCCCTTCCAACTGATATCATTTAAACAAACTTTCAATATTTATTTCATGTGGGTTGATTTTCTATAATACAAATTATATATTTTCAAACAATTCATTTGTTGGATGTTTTATCGTCTCTTCAGTTCAACACAAATAAGGCACTCCACTAATAAAAGCATCAGGGAAAAGTGAATTTACTGAGGATTTCACCCAGTTTACAACAATTCATTCTTAAATTCCCAGTAGACATTATCTTCGTGGCCTTGGAGCTGCTGTGTCCTCTCTCTTTATTCTCTTCAGGCTCATAATCTATAACTTTTACTATGAGGATGACCAAAATATACAAAGAAATAACAGGTGTCAGTATGGAGAAATTAATCATTCATTACTGATGGGAATGTAAAGTTCTATAGCTACTTAAGAAAACAGTTCCTCAAAATGTTAAACATATCATGAAAGTTACCATATGATATAGCAACTAATGAGGCAGACACCGAAGAGAAATGAAAACACATGACCTCACAAAAACTTGTACATGGCAATCCTGAGCAAAAACAGCAATGCTGAAGGCATCACAATGCCTGATTTCAAAATATACTACAGAACCATAGCAACAAAAATGGCATAGTACTGGCACTAAAACAGACATGCGGACCCATGGAACAGAAGACAGAGTCTGGATAAAGATGCCAAAAACATAGTCAGAGAAAAGGCAGCCTCTTTAACAAATAGTGCTTGGAAACCTAGATATCCATATATAGAATAAAACAAAATCCCAATTTCTCACTCTGTACACAAATAAATTCAGAATAGATCAAAAGACCCAAATGTAAGACCTGAAGTTTGAAACTGCTAGAAGAAAACATAGGGGAAATATTCAACACACAGGCACAAGCAATGGCTCCTTAAGTATAACTTCAGTGGGTCAGGAAGTAATAGCGAGAATTGATAAATGGGATCGCACCAAATCAAAAGCTGCTGCATGGCAAAACCATCCGAAAAAACCAAAACAGAATGGAGCCTGCAGAATGGAAGAAAGTATTTGCCAGCTGCTTCTTGGACAAAGGATTAATATCCAGAATATATAAAGAACTCAGAAAAGTAACACTAAGAAAAAAAATTCAAAAAACAAATAGCCAATCGATAAGTGGACAAATGAACTGAAGACATTTGTCAAAAGAAGAACAAATGGCCAAAAATTATATGCAAAAATGTTCAAAATCTTAAGCTGTCAAGGAATGCAAGTCAAAATTCACTGAGATTCTCTGTTACCCAGAATGGCAATCATCAAGAATCCAAAACAACAACAACAAAAAAACCCAAAAAACCAATAAATGCTGATGAGGAGGCAGAGTTTGAAAAGGAACCCCTTACACATTGTGGATGGGAATGTAAATTAGTACAGTTGGTATGGAAATAAGCATGAAGGTCCCTCAAAAAACTAAAAATATAACTACCATATGATCCAGCTATATCACTCTTTGGTATTTATCCAAAAGAATGCAAGTCGGGGCTGGGGTTATGGCGCAGTGGTAGCGTGCTTGCCTAGCACACGTGAGGCACTGGGTTCAATCCTCAGCACCACATAAAAATAAAATAAAGATAGTCTGTCCACCTACAACTAAAAAATAAAATATTATTTTAAAAAAAGAATGCAAGTCAGCACACTACAGAGATACCTGCATATCCATGTTTATCACAGTACAATTCACAATAACCAAGTTATCAAATTAGCCTAGGTACCTCTCAATGGATGAATGAATAAAGAAAATGTGGTGTGTATATATACACAATGTTCTTCATTCAGCTATAAAGAACAAAACCATGTCATTTGTAGAAAAAGGGATGGAGCTGAAGATCATCATAATAAGTGAAATAAGACAGACACAGAAAGACAACTACTGCATGTTTTTTCTCATATGTGAAATCTGTATGGAAAAAGATGACATGAAAGTAGAAGGGAGACTATTAGAGAAGAGGAAGGGCTTCAGAGGGAGGAAAGGGGAGGGTAAGGGATGGCAATGGGGTTGGATATGATCAAAGTATGTTACATGCATACATATATGCATATATTCATAAATATGCCATAATGAAACTCATTGTTCTGCATAATTAATATGCACTAATAAAAAAACTTGTACACAAATGTTTGCAACTACATTATTCACAGGAGCCAAAAACTGGAAACAACCAAATGTCCAACAGATGAATGGATAAGTAAAATGTGATATAAAACAGAAAATTAACCAGTCATAAAAAGGAATAAAGTACTGATACAGGATACAACTTGGATGAACCTTGAAACACTATGCTAGATCAAAGAATCAGTCACAAAAGACCACATATTATGTGATATTATTTATTTATTTATTTATTTATAATTTTTTTTTTTTTTTAGTTGTTGATGGACACAATGTCTTTATTTTATTGCTTTGTATGTGGTGCTGAGGATCGAACCCAGGGCCTCATGCATGCGAGGCAAGTGCTCTACCGCTGAGCTACAATCCCAGCCCTATGTGATACTATTTAAATGGAATTTTCATAATAGGAAAATCCATACAGATGGAAAGAATGCTAGCATCTGCCTAGAAATGGGGTGATGGGAAGAGGAAGGAATGGGGAGTAACTGCTGATGGGCATATGAGTTTCTTTTGGGAATCATAAAAATATTCTCAATTAGATAGTGGTGATAGTTATACTCTGTGAATATACTAACAGCCACTGAATTGTATACTTTACAAGGGTCAATTTTATGTTGGGTTATTTACATCTTAATAAAACTGATAAGTAGAAGTTCTGTTTGCTTTAAAATCAAGCTTGAGAAAAAGAAAATCAGAGGAGACCTTTCACATAAAAATGATAGCTTGCTTCAGTTAAAGATGAGATCATCTACTTTTCCTAATGCCCCAGTAAAACAACTTTTAAAGGGATAAACCCTCACAGATAAAAAGAAAAGCATAAAACATGTCAGTAGAGCCGGGCGCGGTGGCACATGCCTATAATCCCAGCACTTTGGGAGACTAAGGCAGGAGAATCGTGAGTTCAAAGCCAGCCTCAGCAACAGTGATGTAGTAAGCAACTCAGTGAGACCCTGTCTCTAAATAAAACACAAAATAGGGCTGGGGATGTGGCTCAGTGGCCGAGTACCCCTCAGTTCAATCCCCACTATCAAAAAATAAAATTTATCTAAAAGTACACTGAAGCTGGGCATGGTGGTGCACACCTGTGCACACCTGTAATCCCAGCACTTTGGGAGGCTGAGACAGGAGAATCACGAGTTCAAAGCCAGCCTCAGCAACAGCGAGGCTCTAAGCAACTCAGTGAGACCCTGTCTCTACATAAAACACAAAATAGGGCTGGGGATGTGGCTCAGTGGTCGAATACTCCTGAGTTCAATCCCTGGTACCAAAAAAAGTCAGTAGAAAGATTCCAATACATCTACATTCGCACGCGCACACACACACTCAGGCACTTCAGGCCAGTTGTTCTTACATGGAATGACTTTGCTCAGTTTCTCTTTCCTAAACTTGCATGACTTCACCTCCTACTTAATACTATCTCACAGAGTCAAAGGTCATTATATGAAAAATATATGTATATGTGTACTCTGTAAAGAAAATATCATCTGGTTATCAAGACCTCTAATTTTAAAGGTCATGGGGTGTTAGAAATACAGATAAGATGTTTTCCTGTCACATGGACTTGGATGGAAGCAAACCAACTGGAATGTTGCCAAATGTATGGAGTCACTGTGTGGGTGTCCTGGACCTACACTTCTGACTCATGGCACCTTGGCAGAAACACACACACCAACTCTTTAGTTCTGATCGGGGCTTAGGTCTTTATGTAGGAAAAAGAGAATAGTTTATATGTTTGGCATTGCTTACAGAAAACCTAAAAGGTACATAATGGGCTAAAACTGGAGTTTAATATACTCATTCTGTTTTTCATAGAAACAAAGTTTTGTGAGGACTGAATAATTTCAAAAGAAAAGATGCTTCTAAGTAAGAAGCAATGCCTAGAAAATATATACTTCCCAGGAAGCTTACACTTTCTAAGGAATGACTATCACCAGTATGTAGTAACACCTGCATAGTACTTTAAAATTTGCAAGGTAAAACCACTCAGTTAACCTCCAATAATACATATAGTATCCTGGTAGCCTGGATAAAAGATAGGCTTAACTCCAAGTTACCTCCAAGTGAGTTTCAGGAAAAATAGACCTCAAATCTCAGGTATATGCCAGCTCATTAAACTCTATTTCTTTACAATTAGCTATTGTACTGATTAAAATGGCCCTATTGTTAGGGTGATTTTCTTAAGTAAAAATAATTGCTGTCTATATTATCAAATGCTCATAAGATAAAATTCACAGGCACTTAACTCTCACATATTGTTTACATAGCTCCATTATAAAATTCTATCCCCTTTCAAATCAGGCATGGGGAATATAAAAAGCAAGGGACAATTTTCACACAAAGAGACAGCCTGATCATATGCATTTATCTAATCTTCCCAAGAGTCCACCAAAATGATACTACAATATTTTAAAAATATAAGCACCCAAGCATAGAAACAACAAAACAAAACAGAAAATGTGAAATAGATGATTTCAGAGACATATGAAAGTTGAAAGTGTACATAAGAGGCTGAAAGTACATAAACTGCTTCAAGGCCTGCCAGGCTCAGAGACCCATCCAACACCTGCTGCATCAGGCAAGCATGCTCTCAAGGGAGGAGTGCTGAGGCTCAGTCTCTGGAAATAGTAAAGGATCTTTGGACAGTTAAGATAGGTAAGGGGCACAGGTGAAAATGTGAGGATCAGTGAAAGTCAGCTAAGAAATAATGAAGCCATCGGCAAGCACACACACCCTCCCTCTCACTACTGCTTTGGAGGAACTCAGTTGTTAAATAAGAAATATGCTCACATACTGACACTTGTGGGTGCCCAGTGAAGCAGCTAGATCCCTGGCTCTACTCTCTAAATCTCCTAAAGTGAAAAGTGGCAGTAGACAAACCCCCAATCTCTAATGACAAAATGTTATTCTTAAATCTAGACAGTCAAGAATCACTGTACATTTGAATTAAAGGGAGACAAAAGGAAAAGCCAGAAACAAATAAGACAGAAAAAAGAAGAGAAACAACAACAATAACAAGAAATCCTTGTTATTATCCTCAGAAAAATAAGACTAGAATGCTATAAAACAAAAATAGACTGCTTTAAAAAAGCACTAGAAAGCAAGAATGTTCTGGATATTAAAAACACAAAAGGTAAAATTAAAAAAAAAGTGACTTGAAAATAGTTGAGGAAGTTTCATAAACAGAATTAAAAGACAGATATAAGACATTTAAAGGAACTATAATATAGGAAAGATAATGCAAGAAAAATTTAACAGCAAAAGATATTTTCCCAATTGGAAGGATTCATTGGGTGTTCAACAGAATGTATTAAATAAAAATAAATAAATAAAAAGACTCCAGGAAATAGCAGGTCCAAGAAAGGGGACTGGTGAGGGAAAGCTCAGGATGACATCTGCAACAAACCCAGGGGGAGCATAAGAAAAACAGTCCCAGTGAAGAATGTCTCCAAAACATTGATTAATTATTAAAAAGAATTGATAAATTATGTGAAATTTTTGAACAACAAGAAGTTAATGGTGGACTTGGTGGAGCAGCTTGAAAGAATCTGCAGATAGTTTCATAGAAAACATGTGAATTAAAAAAAAAAAGAGGAGACAAATATTTACACCAGGAAATACATCTCATTATCTCATACATGCACACACCCTTGAGTAGTCATGGCAAGTTGAACATTAATTATAAATTTGACCAAAACTATGTTATAACAATACTGGATGAAATTGTTTGAAATAAGTGACAAATGTAATCACTAATCCCACATATTTCATAAGCAAAAGCTATGAAATAATGAGCAATCAAGATATAACACTACATGGGCTGGGGCTGTAACACAGTGGTAGAGCGCTTGCCTAGCATGCGTGAGGCACTGGGTTCGATCCTCAGCACCACATATAAATAATAAATGAATAAAATAAAGATCCATCAACAACAAAAAAATATTTAAGAAAAAAAAGATATAACACTACATTATTAGCTTTTTCTTCCCCCAAGGGCTGAGGACTGAACTCAGGGCCTTGCATGTGCTAGGCAAGCACTCTGCCACTGAGCTAAATCCCCAACCCCATGACACGACATTATTAAATGAAAGCAACTACCAAAAGTGATAGCTGACCCATTTAAAATTTATTTTCTCTGGAAAAGACAGAGAGGTCTGCCAAATGGTAGGGTAATGGTCTCCTGTTGTTCTTTACGTCTTCCTATTTTCTTTTGTTCTTGTTTATAAAGACATGCATTTATTTGCTAATTT
This sequence comes from Geosciurus inauris, assembly GCA_004024805.1. Classification (NCBI taxonomy): domain Eukaryota; kingdom Metazoa; phylum Chordata; class Mammalia; order Rodentia; family Sciuridae; genus Geosciurus; species Geosciurus inauris. The sequence goes on along the minus strand of PVHX01000583.1, from coordinate 176,160 downwards.
TATGTGCATTTTTTTGTTGATATTGTTTTGAGTTTTTTGTTTGTTTGAGACAGGGTCTTACTATATTGTCCAGGCTGGCCTCAAACTAGTGGGCTCAAGTGATCCTCCTGCCTCAGTCTCCCAAGTTGCTATGACTACAGGCCCATGTGTCACTATGCCTAGCTGAATATATTTTAAATAAAGGAAAACATGTTCATTGAAGATGATAAATTTTATTTAGGGTAATAAAATAACTTAGGAATGTGCCTCTTCAGGATTTGATTAATAAGTTTACTGGACGCTTACCAATTCAATTACATTCACCTCCCAACACACACACACACTACACTCACTGTTCTAATCATATGCCTATGATTTCTGAGTCTTTCCTCACAGTCCTTGCTACCTGAAGGGCATACCACCTGGAGGCCCCACTCAAACACTCCCTTCTTTTCCTTAACCTCTCTGATCATCTCACTTGGAAATGATTATTTCTCTTTCTCTTTTAATCTCACTTTATTCTGTGTATCTTGTATATATGTTTTATTTCCTAACAAAACTGTAAACTTGTTGGCAGGACAGCACCCTCGTTTTATTATGAGGGCAATAAAGTGCCAAATCTAATGCCTTCACCTCAATTGGACAACTGATGGGCAATTTATCAATTTAATATCAGAAAAGATTCCTTTGCTATACATAACATGCAACATATATTTGAAGGTTTAAATTTTCATTAGGATTATATGAAATAGAAGAAAGTAAAAATTACTGATAGTTGGTAGTCAATCCAAAAATAATCCCAAAGAAGTTATGAAAAAATTCATCCATCTTGTATTATTCACCAGCTCAACCAACAATCAGAAGTTCAAGCAGAATTTCAATTGATTTGGACAAAAATTTTGGAAACTTCATCTTAACTCCAAATGGAAACCTGTTTTTCTTTTTCTTTCCTCTTTCCCAATCATTGGGCAACTAAGTGCTTATTACTTTGTACTGTTTTGTGGACAAAGTAGTTAGAACAGAGAAAAGGTAAAGAGGCCAATTTCAAGTTTGAAAGTGAAAAAATGTAAGAGAATCATATTAGATGATTGTCTTCTCATAAGATGCAGATCTCTGAAAGGGAAGATGAGAATACTATACCTGCCAAGTGTAACATATGCTTTTAGTAGACATTAAATACAGTAGGCAAGGGCTGGGGGTTAGTATATGTGATAGAGTACTTGCCTAGCATGGGTGAGGCCCTGGGTTCAATCTGAGTACCACAAACAACAAAAGAGCAGGCAATTTACTATTGGGAATGAGGTTTACCTTGCTGCAGTGTTTATCCTCCACTGTGAGAGTCTCTTAGGATAAACCAGCAGGAGCACAGTAACTCTGTTTTTTTAAAATCTGTTTGTTACCTGAATTACTATAGAGGGGAGTTTATTTTATAAGGGCTATGCTGTCTGACATCTGAGGCAATGCTTTATTCCCTCTAGTCAGCAGATTGCATAATTATATTCTTCATTGAATGTCTCAGATTTTCAGAGAATGAGAGAATAATATTTCTAAAGCAAACATGTAATCTCTCTGCCTCCTTCCTTGTCTTCCTCCTTGTGCAGGAGCTCACATATCCTAAAGTTGACTATATAACCAGTCTTCTTTGTAGGATGACCCTATTGCTGAAGGAGTTCAGGAAATATCAGTTCTAACTACGCTGCTCTGGCAGGGCTGATTATTGCAAACCCAGAGCACTGGGGGCACAACAAAACACAGCAGCTGCCTTCTCTGAAGTTCCTGTATCTGACGACAGGTCCTCCCACCATCAGAGGAGACTGACAGATGATCCTCTACCTTCCCACATAACTTATATTACCAGAGACTTAATCTGCATAAGAAGACAACCTTTATTCAGTATACTCTTCCTCTTCTCCTTCTTCTATAACTGGGTCACACCCCCACCCCAGAACCACCCACTACCCCAGGCTCTGTTCCTTTCCATAGCTCAAGATGCTACTAAAATCTTTAATCATCTGGCTCTTCTTTGAGTCTTGTATTTTGTGGGACTCCTGTGTGTATGATTGTAATTAAAATGGTTTTCTTCCTTCAGAGGATAGAAAGTTCATCTCGTCCCTATACTTGCTTTTATGTACATAATCACTTTTTTTTTTTTTAAATAACAGTACAGAGTTTGAATCCTGGGGCACTCTAACCATTGACCGCAATCCCCAGCCTTTTTATTTTTGAGACAGGGTTTCAATATGTTGCCAAGGCTGACTTCACACCTATGATCCTCCTGCTTGAGCCTCCCGAGTCACATGTATTACAGGTGAGTCAATAGTCCTGGTTACATAATCAACTTTTTGGACACCTAGGAACCACATAATTAAGAAGAAGAAAACTTACAGAGAAGAGCTACGTTATAATAAAATTATTAATATAAATTATATCCAGCCAGGCGCAGTGGCGCAAGCCTGTAATCCCAGCACTTAGGGAGGCTGAGACAGGAGAATTGCAAGTTCAAAGCCAGCCTCAGCAACGGCGAGGTGCTAAGCAACTCAGTGAGACCCTGTCTCTACATAAAACACAAAATAGGGCTGGGGATGTGGCTCAGTGGTTGAGTGCGCCTGAGTTCAATCTCCAGTACCAAAAGAAAAAAGAAAAAATATATATATATAAAAATTATATCCAAAATACAAAAGCAATGCATGCTTGTCAGATGAAAACTATTATAGAAAATGTGATAAATTGAAATTCATATGATTTTTGAGTACTAAGAATATATAGTAATACAGAATACTATAGAATAATGCTAAGAATACTAAAGATATTTGATTACTAAACATTTTGTAGCAATTGTTTAAAAATGATTTTCAAAACTGTATCTTAAAACTTCTCATCCTTGTGACCTGGATAAAATAGTCCTTGTAAGAATGATTTTAAGTCTCCAAACAGGAGCAATGGTTACTTCCTTGAAATGCTCATATGTACAAACATGCAAACATTCAGTTTCCAATTAACAAGTTGTAAACACATGTCACTTAACAAATGCCACTTACTGAGAAAGCTTAAAAGCACTGTAGACAACCAGAACAAATTGTTCTATAATTCTTGCTTTCATATTTCATCACTATTTTCAATAGGATACAACAGCATTTAATCATTTTATCTATGATTATATCTTGCCTTTTTTAGAAAAATAAAGTCATTTTTTTAAACATGAAGTGACTAAGGCTATCAACAAAATAATTTTAAAAATGGACCAGGCTTCTAGCATCTTTCCTGTTGTATCATTGTTATGGACTGAACAGTGTTGCCCAAATTGTTAAAGCTCTAGCCTTCAGTACTTCAGAATGTGACATTTGGGAACTTTAAAAGGGGCAATTAAGGTTAAATAAAGTCACAAGGGTAAGGCCCTGATCTGGGAAGACTGATATCCTTTTAAGAAGAAGGAATATCAGGAAACCAGGCACATTGAGGAAAGGCATGTGAGGATACAGTGAGAAGATGGCACACTGGCAGGAAAGATAGTGGAATGAGATGGACATCATTACCCTAGGTACTTGTATGACTGCTCACCTGGTGCGACATTACATCATGTACAACCAGAGAAAGGAAAAGTTGTTTTCCATTTGTGTACAATGAATCAAAATGCATTCTGCTGTCATGTATACCTAATTAGAATAAATAAATAAATAAACATTTTTTTAAAAAAAAGATGGCCCACTGGAAGCCAAGGAGACAGACCTTGCCAGAAACCAACCCTGTGGGCATCTTGATCTTGTACTTTCAGCCTCCAGAACTGTGAGAAAATAAATTTCTAATGTTTAAGTCACCCAGTCCGTGGTATTTTGTTATGGGAGACCTAGCAAACTGATATAATCACTCTTGGTTTGAGGCCCCCAAAGATAACAATATACGTCGTGATTGGCCCACCCACTCTAAGCTGGTACATAGAACTTGCTACAGTGATAGAATGTGTTAAGGTGAGACCAAAACAGATCTGGTAAGCCATGGGCCATCATGTACCTCAAGGATATTTGAGTAGAAACTTAAAATCTGGAGTTAAAGATTAGAGAGCAGTGATTTAAAGGGAGAGTATTTAGATAAAATGTTCCTCCTCCTTTTCCCCAGCCAAGTGAGGGGGCATCAGAACACCACCTGGGGAGTGTGAAGATTCAAACTCCTGAGAGAATCTGGGATATGTGAAGGGGCTGAGGCAGAGAAGCTGGCTGACTAGGGATGCCCTTGGGTGGCAGCACAAAGAGGCAGGCTCTGCCTTGGGACCAAACTGACCTCCATTTCAAGAATTTGGCAAAAATGTGCACGTGTTTCTGGAGGACCGATGGAATTTTGAAGGAAATGAGAGAACATGGGTTACCTTCCCAGAGGACTACCTAAAGGTCACCACTGGAAGCCATGAGCTGTGGAGGGGTGTGAAAGGGCCAGGCAAGGAGGCATTTCTGACACTATAGGGTTGGGGAGCTAAGATGTGCCTCCTTCCCAAGTGGCTGGCTGGGTGGCTCACTGGTCACTTTTACCTTAGATACTACTCAGCTTTCCATTACGATAATGAAATATCTGACACAGGCTCCTCATGAATTAAAGGGATGTTCCTTCTGGCTCATGGTTTTGGAGTTCAAGTCCACAGTAGGCATGTTTGGATCTTTGACAAGAGCAGCACATCATGGCAAGAGAATGCATCATAGCAAGCACTCTTATTTTGAGCCAGGGACCAGAGAGAGCTGGAGGAAGAGAGCAGAGTCCCACGGTCCCTTTCAAGGACACATTCCCAAGTATTTCTCCATCATATACATATTCATTTTATTCTATTCTATTTATTTGTTTGTTTATTTTTACCTTTTCTTCTCCTCCTCCCTCCCCTTGGTTAGGCCTCACTTCTTAAGGGTGCATACAGCACCCCCCAATACCACCACCTTGGGGAACTAAATTTTCACATATGGATCTTTTGGGGTCACTCTTCCAAATCATAGCTCCTAATATTTGAAAATGGTCTTCTATGGGAAACAGTGTTTCTGGCACCTTCCTATTCAGCCTACCTGGACTTCCCACTTATTCCATTCTTTGGTATGCCACACCTGAACTGTCACACCACTGTTGTAAGGGAATTTAAGTAGCATCCTTCTTAATCTGGCAACTAAGACTCTCACAAATACATTTTCCCTTTTCCACTCCAACTGGACAAAAATAGGGAAATAAATAGCTTTTCAAAAGTCACTTATTTTTCTTATAGTATTGAGGAGGGAGACTATGATAATGATTATGCCTATAATTGTTACACTTAAGGTAGTTCTTTTATTTAAAAATCACTTCTCACTGCAACGAAAACCCACTTTTTGCCTCACCAAATGCAATTTTCTTAGAACTCACTCTTGCTTATGAGTAAAAGCAAATACATCAGTGAGCTTCCAATAATCCAAGGTCACTAGCAAGCTACCATGTGATCAAGTAATATTTTGTAAAGATTTTGATATCTTATTTTCATTTCTTCTGTGGCAGTTACTAGTCAGAAAAGAATTTCTTTGATCCCAAAGCATCAGGGCTTTTTGATATTATGTTACTTAAGTATTCATTTGACAATAGTTTAGAAATTCCATTTAATAACTGCATTTCATAATCAGTTTAGTATTATGCTGGTAGGAGATGAGGACTTGGCATGGAATAGGATAGAAATATGGAAAGACCACAAACATCCAAAAGCTTATTTTAATATTTGCAGTTTAAATATTTAAGAGCATAGCTTTTACTGAAAAATAAAGTTGTTTTAACTCCTAAGAGAATTCCTAACCCTTGAAGAGCTGGATGAAGCGTGGGTGCAGCGCAGAAGGGATGACGCCTTCCGGCAGCTCACGCAGGAAGAGCTTCAGCAGGCTCGCGGCTGCGCACACGTCGCCGTCCTCCTGCAGATCCACTCGCGCCCCGCTCTCGAACTGCAGCCGCAGTCGATCCACCACCTTCACGTTCCCGTTCACTCTGAAAAGGCCTTCCTGTGTGAGTCCTGCAACAGCAAAACCGGCCCACGAAATAAATGAGTTTTTGGCAAACAAGTCCAAAATCTAAAGAACAGTAAAAACAGAAATAAATAAGTCGTGGCCTAGGATTCTCCGAATGCTGTAATTATCAACCATGGGAAGATTTTCACGTTTTATAAACAATGCTTTCTTAGGATAAAAAGTTTTCAGCCGGGTGCGGTGGCGCACGCCTGTAATCCCAGCACTTTGGGAGGCTGAGACAGGAGAATTGCGAGTTCAAAGCCAGCCTCAGCAAGGGCGAGGCGCTAAGCAACTCAGTGAGACCCTGTCTCTACATAAAACACAAAATAGAGCTGGGGATGTGGCTCAGTGGTCGAGTGCCCCTGAGTTCAATCCCTGGTACCAAGAAAAAATAAATTAAATAAAAAGTTTCATATCTGCTGCACCTTGAAAAGATCGTGCATGATTGTTATAAGAATTGACCTCTAGGGCTGGGGTTATGGCGCAGTGGTAGCGTCCTCGCCTAGCATGCGTGAGGCACTGGGTTCGATCCTCAGCACCACATAAAAATCAAAAATAAAGATATTCTGTCACCTACAATTAAAAAATAAACATTAAAAAAAAAAAAAAAAGAATTGACCTCTAAAAGTAAGGCCATGCCATGTATGGAGAACAGAATATTTTACAAAAAGTAATTTATATAATGTTATACAGTACATAATGGAAAGGTACCTTGTATTCCAACAGCAGCTTTGCATTTCACGAATATTTTAAAAAATGATATGTTAGAAACTTTTGAAAAATGTGATTAGCTTTGTAATAATGTAAGGAATAAGCAGTATTTCTTTAGTATTCATTAAATTTAAAATGTAAGACTGTATGGGACTATAAAGTGGTCTAAGATAGGATCTTTCTTCAGTCAGTTGATGAGGGTGCCAGTGTTGGATGAGGGTATCAGGTCTGTCTCCCTTTCACCTTCTGCCATGTGATATTGATGCAGAAAGGTGCTAGTCAGTTGGCAGCCTCCAGAACTGTAGCAGACACGTTTCTGTTCATTATAAATAACTCAGTCTTAGGTGTTTTGTTATAATAGCACAAAATGGACAAATAAAGTGTTTCTCATTTTCTTGTACCCTTTCTAAGCTCTGTCCCTAATTCTGTAGTCTTATTTTGGATTTCTTTTCGTTCTTTCTTTCTTTGTTTTTGTCTTTTTCCTTAAAGAGGTCTCAAAAGGATTGCTATAGTTTGGATGTTGAATGAGCCCTAATGTCTTCGAGTTAAAGGTTTGATCACCAAGTGGCAGGATTGGAAGGTCCAATTTTGGACCGTTAGGGGCTGGGGTATAGTGGGAGGTCCTTAGGTTGCAGGGGATATCACCTCAGAAGAGAGGTTGCGACCTCAGCTCTTTCTTTTCATTCTGCTTCCTGGTGATGAGGTGAGTGGTTTGCTCTGCCACATTTTCCTGCCATGTTGTGCTACTTCAGAGGCCAAAAACCTCTGCTGCTTGATCGTAGCCTGGAAACTAAAACCAGGAGCCTCCAAACCCTTCCACTCTCTCTCTGTCTTTCTCTTTTTGTTTTGTTAGTAGCAAGGATTGAATCGAGGGGTGCTGAACCACTGAGCCACATCTCTAGACCTTTTTTACTTTTTAGTTTGAGACAGGGTCTCACTAAGTTGCTGAGGCTGTCTTTGAACGTGTGATCCTTCTACCTCAGCCTCCCAAGCCACTGGGGTTACAGGCATGTGCCACGGCACTCAGCAAAACCCCTTTTCTCTTTATATTTGCCTCAGTTACACAGACTGACTAATACAAAGATTCAGGAATGAAAGTTTGATCTGCCCCTGACAAATAGCAAAAATATGAATTAAGCCACAGAGACAGGAAGGCATAAAGAAATATACAGAGATGAAAATGTGAAGAACATAGATCAAAGAATGATGGGGCAATAAAATAGAACAGGATGGCACTTAAGAATGTTAAGTCAAAGAGTGACAGTCTGATCACTGGATCACTAAGTAGGGGGAAAGACAACAAAACCAGGGTAGTGACCAACTAGAGAATAGTGAGACAGGCCTGGCCTTGGGAGGACTACCACCTTTTGCTGCAAGGCAGTAAGACAGATTGTGGGGGAAACAGAATTGGAGGAGAGATTAAATGTGCTTTGGTAACTTGGCACAAAGGAAGTAAGGGAGAGAGGGAGAGCTAAAAGGTAACTCCAAGGTTTGAAAAGCAGAGATTCAGGGAAGGGCTGTGAAAGGTAAGGTTGGAGCAAGGACATATCGACTTCCAGCTCAGTGTAAGCAAGTATGTCAGAGTGGTAGACCACTGAAAGTGTCAGAAACAATTGTTTTTAGACAAGGACATTACTCAACCATCTTCTAGAGTCTGATGGTCCATTTAGCAAAGACAGAAACACCAAAGCCCATGAGAAGTGTGTGTGTGGGGAGTATTGTCTATGTCAGTCTTCATTTCTTTCTCTTACTTGCTAATCACATTGCTCTTTTTTAAAGCAAAGGTGCTTAAATTAAAGCATAAATTTTAATTTATAATTTGATAAAAACTGAATTCTTTAATTCAACAAATATTTAATGAACACCTGGTAACATGTTAAGTACTAAAAAAATTAATCATGAAAAACAATTCAGGCACTGCCATAACCTTTATGGAGTTTGCAGTCTGATAAGATGTTTGTGCTCAACATATAATATATCTATCTATCTATCTATCTATCTATCTATCTATCTATCTATCTATCTATCTATCTATATTTTGGCTGTGAAGAACATCAAGATTAAAAGTTGACATGAATTTTAGCTCCAGTTCTGACAAAACTGTGAAACCAGGGATAATATTAAAAACATTTAGATCTGAGATGGCTGAATAAAGGTGCCCAGCACACAACTGCAGAGAGAAAAACCAGAGCAACAAAGGAAAATGGTATATCCAGAAAAGTGACTGAAGGACAACTCTGGCAATCAGCAAGGAAGTGATGGGATCCCTAAATGGCATGCAGAGTTGGAAAGGCGACCAAGAGAAAAGAACAAATCCCACTCTGTTTGGGGGTTTAGGGACACAGATTCCACAGTGTCAGGAAAAGATGAGCAAGAAAGTGCCAGCAACTCTAGTCATAGCAGCAGACCAGCAGTTCTAACTGCAGGAGAATTCCATGGTTTTCAAAGGCTTTAAATCCAGTTTGGAGAGCTGGTTGGCTTAAGAGCAACTGCTTTGTTCCAAAGAAGGAACTCACTTTGGGCCTCTCTCAACCCCCAGAACTCAAGTGCTACGGCAGCCACTGCTAGATGCCATCTTGCCTTAGTGGCTAGCAAACAGCCCCTGACACTACAAAAGTCTTGTGTCTATAAGCACCTCATAGGGTGGGAAGACAGCCCCCTCAGCATCCTGCAGCTCCAGGAACACCGGCTGCTATAGCCACAAGCCCAAGTCTCACCTGCACTTGCCCCATAGGAACTAGGAAAGGGCTCCCAAATATCTTGGGACTGAGCTACTTGTGCAAAGTCCCAGCTTCACACATCCTGTGTATCAGGAGCTGAGAAAAGTCCAAGAAGCATCCTGCAGCCCCAGGACCTTGGCTACCAGTAGTCCCATCTCCTAGTACCACCTACACTTACCCCATGGGAACATGTAGAATCTGTATCCCAGCCCATGGCCTCAGGATTGCACCTATAGGTGTAGAAAGCCCTGGAATCTTGTGCTTGTCCTTTGGGATCAAGGTATCATATGGGTTTTCACAACTCCACAAATGTGGTTAATAGTGCTACAAAACCCAGTATTAACCTCAATCACCCCAGGAGACTTGGTAAGTTCCCTTTGTGTCCCACAACCTAGAGCTAATGGTTACCAGTGCTAGAGATGCCAGCATTACCTGTGTTCATCCTGTGGTACCTAGGGAAAGTTCTATTACATTCCATACCTGTGGCTCCAGAACTCTGGCTGCTGGAGTCACAGGTCCAGGTATCTCCTTCCCCGAGGTCCTGGGTAAGATCTCCTTTATATCCTGTGGCTCAAGAACCACGGATGCTGGTGCCCAAACATTAGTGTCACCTGTACTTGTCCAAGCAGCATGAGGACAATCTTCTCCACATCCTGTACCATGGAGACCATGGTAGCTGTCAGCATAAGCCCTGGTGACATCAATGCTTGATTCTGTGGATGCACCTTTGGAAGCCTATGTCTACTACAAAGCCATAAGCCACTGCAGTCTTAGACTACTGAGATACTCGTGAACACTACTAACATCAATCAAGAATGAAGTAGGGCTGGGGATACAGCTCAGTTGGTAGAGTGCTTGCCTCACATGCACAAGGCCCTAGGTTCAATCCCTAGCACCACACACACAAAAAGAATTAAGTATTAAACAGAAACTACACTTTTGAACTCACTTATAATCAAAGCCAAAGTACCTACCCAGCTGACAACTTATATTCCATTCAAATGAAAAACTGTTTCCTGTGAAAGCTACTCCATAAAATTGAGGGAGGCAACTGGGTTAGTGAGATCCCCATTGCTGTGACAAAATAGCTGAAAAAAAATATTTAAAGGAGGAAACATTTATTTTGGCTCACAGATTCAGAGCTTTTAGTCCACGGTTGGCTGGCCCCATTGTTTCTGGGCCTGTGGTAAGGCAGTAAGTCATGGTATGAGGGCATGGTGGAGGAAAGCTGTTACCTCGTGGCAGCTGGAAAGCAGAGAAAGAGAAAAGAGAGTAAAGAGAGACAGGCAGGTATACAGTCTCCAAGGGCACTCTCTAAAAGACTCATTCCCTTCAACTAGGTCCTGTCTCCTACAGTTTCTCTTATAGTCCATTCTGCTACTAATCCATCAGCGCATTAATCCGTTCACAAGGTTAGAGCCTTTATGATATAATCACTTCCCCAAAGTCCCGCCTCTGAATGTTGCTGCAATGGTAACCAAACCTTCAACATGTGAGCTTTTGAGGAACATTCCAGATCCAAACTCTAACACATTCCAGATCCAAATCTGACTGTCATACCAGATGCTCAGATATTGATGTAGACACAAGAAACATGAAATAAACATTCAAGGGAAAACAATGATTCTCCAGAAATAAGTCCCAGTTTGAAGAAAATCTATAAAATGCATGAAAAGAAATAAAAAATAATGAGCCGAAGAAAACTTGGTAAGATATGAGTACAGATAGACAATATAAAGAAAACAGAAAACAACTCAGGATATAAATGAGAAATTCACCAAAGAGACAGAAATCATAAAAAGAAAGGAACAATCAGAAATTGTGGAGTTAAAGACTTCAGTGAAATAAAAAAACACAACAGACAGACAAGCAGTAGAATTTTTGAACCTGACAATAGGTCTTCTGAATTAACTCAGTGAATGAAAGAAAGAGAGGTGGGGGGGGGGGGGGAAGGAAGGACGGGAATCAAAAGAAATGAAGAAAGCCTATGAAACTTATGGAATATGCTAAGCAAACAAATATTTGCATTACAAAAATTCCAAAGGTGAAAAAAAGAGAGAGAAAAAACACTGAATACCTGTTTAATAAACTAATAGCTAAAAACTTCCCAAATTTTCCAAGCAATATGGACATCCAGATACAAGAAGCTCAAAGGACCCAAACTAAATTCAACCTAAACAAAACTTTACCAATACAAAGGAAAGTACTATAATCAGAATGTCAAAAGTACAAGACAAAGACAGAATCTTAAAAAACAGCAAGAGAGACGCATCGAGTCACATATAAGGACATATGCATCAGACCTGCAACAGATTTCAAAGTAGAGACCTTACAGGACAAAAGAGAATGGAAAGAAAAACTGCCAACCACGAAACCTGTACATCCAGGAGAGCTATCCTTCAGAAATTAGAAAGAAATAGTCTTTTCCAGAAATTGAGGGAATTCATCACCAGACCAACTCTATAAGAAATACTTAAGAGAGTCTTATACTAGAAACACAAAGATGATAACATTTATCACAAAAACACAGGAATGTACACCTCACTAGAATCGATATAAAAAACAGAACCAAATCTTGGCATAACAGAAAAACTACCAAATCACCAAAATAAATTATAAGAGTGATGGAAAGTTATAAAAACATGCAGAAAACAAATAAATGACAGGAGTAAGTTCATATCTATCTATAATAACCTTGAATGTAAGTGGATTAAATTCACCAATCAAAAGTCATAGAATAGCCAAATGGATTAAAAAATAAAAGACCCAAGTATATACTGCCTATAAGAAACTCACTTCACTGGTAAAAATACACATAGACTGAAAGTGACAGATTGAACACAATAAAATGTGCAATTATAAGCCAAAAACAAGCAGGAGTAGTTATGCTTATATCAGACAGAGCAACCCTTAAATTGAAAAGTATGAAGAGACAGAGGCCATTACATATCGATAAAAGAATCAATTCAGAAACTATGGAAGCAACCCAGATGCCCAAATGCCAGAATAAAATTATGGCATTTGCAGGTAAATGGATGGAATTGGAGAACATTATGCTAAGCGAAGTAAGCCAATCCCAAAAAACCAAATGCCGAATGTTCTCTCTGATTAGTGGATGATGATACATAAGGGGGGTGGGAATGGGGAACATAGGAGAAATGGAGGAACTCTGGATGGGGCAGTGGGGAGGCGGGGAGGGAGGGAAAGGGGAATGGGTGTAGTAAAGATGGTTGAATGAGATGTCATCACTACCCTAGGTGCATGTATGAAGACACAAATGGTGTGACTCTATCTGGTTTGCAACCAGAGAAATGGAAAAATTGAGCTCTATATATGTACTATGACTTGAAATGCATTTAAATAAATTAATTAAAAATTTTAAAAAATCAATTCAGCAAGAAGAGAAAGCAATTATAAATATATATGCCCTCAACATGAGACCCAGTATAAAGCAATAGTTAGATCTAAGGAAGAGACAGACTCCAATACAATAATATTAGGGATTTAACCACCACACTTTCCACATTGGATAGATCATCTAAACAGAAAACCAACAAAGACACATCTGAGTTGAACTGTAACTATGGAGCAAATGAACCTAAGACATATTTACAGAACACTTCATCCAACAGCAGGAGAGTACAAAATCTTTTCATCAGCACATGGGTATAGCAAAAATAGTACCGAGAAGAAAGTTTATAGAAATAAATGTATATATTAAAAAAAATAGAAAGATCACAAGCAACCTAACAATGCACATTGAAACATTAGAAAAGCAAGAATAAACCAACCCACAATTGTTGGAAAAAAATAATAAAGATCAAGGCAGAAATAAATAAAATTGAAACTTAAAAAATTTGAAGGATCAATGAGAACAATTGATTTTTTTGAAAGAATAAACAAATTTGACAAACAGTTAGTTAGACTAACCAATACAAAGAGAAAGAAGACCCAGATAAATAAAATCAGAAACCTATTAGGAGATATTGCAACGGATACCACAGAAATACAAAGGATAATAAGAAAGTACTATGAACAATTATATGCTCAAATACTATAAAACCTAGAAGAAATGGATAAATTCCTGAACATGTACAGGCCACCAAAACTGAATCAAGAAGAAACAGAAAATCCAAACAGATAATAATGAGCAATAAGACTGGGCAATAATTAAGTCTCCCATTTAAAAAAAAAAAATCCAGAACCAGATGGCTGTACTGCCGAATTTTAAAAAACATTAAAGAAGAACAAATTTCAGTTTCTCTTAAGCAATCTCAAAAAAATTGAAATGGAAGGAACTCTGACAAACTCTTTTTGTGAGGCCAGCACTACCCTGATAGTCCAATCAGACAAATACACAACAAAGAAAAAACTGATGACTCCCATCCCTGATGAACATAGGTGAAAAAAATTCTCAATAAACTACTAGTGAACTGAATTTAACAGTGCAGCAAAGACATTATATACTGTGATTAAGTGGGATTCATCTCAAGGATGCAAAAATAGTTCAATATACAAAAATCAATAAGTGTTATGCAATATAAGAGAATAAAGGACAAAAACCATATGATCATTTCAATAGATATAGAAAAGCATTTGATAAGATTTCAACATCCTTTCAGGATAAAAACTCTCAACAAATTAGGTATAGAAGGAACATACCTCAACAAGATTTTATACATAGAATAACCTTAACCCTCCATCAGGAAGCTGATGGTACTGAAACAAATTCACTAAAGTTGTAGAATACAAAATCAACACCCAAAAACCAATTATAATTTTTTGCACCAATAATGAACTTGTTAAAAAATAAATTAAGTAATTGCTACAAAAATATTTACAATAATAAATTTAACTAAGCAAGTGAAAAATCTCTACATGAAAATTGTAACATCTATGAAAGAAATTATCGAGGACATGTAAAAAAATGGAAAGATATCAATGTTCATGGATTGAAATAATATTAAAATGATCATACTACGCAAAGGAATCTGCAGTTTTACTGCAGTTTCCATCAAAATACCAATGATGGCCAGGGGCGGTGGCACATGCCTGTAATCCTAGCAGCTTGGGAGGCTGAGGCAGGAGGATTGCGAGTTCAAAGCCAGCCTCAGCAAAAGTGAGGCACTAAGCAACTCAGTGAGACCTTGTCCCTAAATAAAATACAAAATAGGGCTGGGGATGTGGCTCAGTGGTCAAGTACCCCTGAGTTCAATCCCTAGTACCAAAACAAAACAAAACAAAAAACCAATGACTTTCTTCACAGAAATAGGAAAAAAACCAATCCTAAAATGCATATGGAATCATGAAAGGACCCCAAATAGCCAGAGCTATAGGCATCACAATACTTGATTTCAAAATATACTACAGAGTTGTAGTCACCAAAACAGCATGATATTGACATAAAACCAGAAACACAGTCCAATGGAACAGAATAGAGAACCCAGAAATTAATCCATGCTCATTTAGCCAAATGATTATTGACAAAGGCACCAAGAACAGACATACAGTGGTGAAAGACAATTCCTTCAATAAATGATGCTGACAAAACTGGATATTCATATGTATAAGAATGAATTAGATCCTTTCCTATCATCATACACAAAAATAAACTCAAAATGGATCAAAGACCTAAATGTAAAATGTGAAACTTCAAGAAAACAAAAGGGTCAACAGGTGTGGGGATGCAACACCTATAATCCCAGCAGCCTGGATGACTGAGGCAGGGGGACCACAGGTTCAAAGCTGGACTCAGCAATTAAAAGAGGCCCTAAGCAACTTTGCGAGACCCTGTCTCAAATGGAAAATTTAAAAAAGGGCTAAGGATGTGGCTCAATGGTAAAGTGCTCCTGGGTCAATCCCTGGTACCAAAAAGAAAAAAAGAAGAAAAAAAAGGAAACACTTTAAGACATTAAGACATTAGTATAGGCAATGATTTTTTGGATAAGACCCCACAGGAAGAGGCAATGAGAATAAAAGTAGACAAATGGGATTGGTTTAGTCAGCTTTTTTTGCTACTGCAACTGAAAGACCTGACCAGAACAACTGTAGAGAAGGAAGGGTTTAGTTGAGAGCTCACAGGTTCAGAGGTCTCAGTCCATAGAAGGCTGGCTGCATTCCCCAGGGCTTGAGGTGAGGCAGGACATCAAGGCAGAGGACTGTGGCAGAGGGAACCAGCTCAGATGATGATCAGAAAGCAGAGGGAGACTCCACTTGCCAGATACAAATATATACCCCAAAGCCATGCCCCAAATCCTACCTCCTGCAAACACACCCTACCACTTCAGTTACCACTCAGTTAATCCCCATTAGGAGATTAAATCGCTGATTGGGTTAAGACTCTCACAACCCAATCATTTCTCCTCTGAACCTTCTGGCATCATCTCACTCGTAAGCTTTCGGGGAGACACCACATTTAAACCATAACAGGGGTTATATCTTAAGCTTCTGCACAGCAAAGGAAATAATGAACATAGTTAATAGCCTACAGAATGAGAAAAAATATTTGAACACTATTAATTTGACAAGGGATTAATATCCAGAATATATACGAAACTCAAAAGGCTGAACATCAAACAAACAAACAAGAAACAAAAGCAAATAATCCAATTAAAAATGAGTCAAACTCTAGCCAGGTGCAGTGGCGCATGCCTGTAATCCCAGTGGCTCCGGAGACTAAGACAGGACGATCATGAGTTCAAAGCCAGCTTCAGCAATGGTGAGGTGCTAAGCAACCCAGTGAGACCCTGTCTCCACATAAAACACAAAATAGGGCTGGGGATGTGGCTCAGTGGTTGAGGGCCCCTGAGTTCAATCCTCGGTACTAAATAAAAGGGTTAAAATCTAAATAAGACAGTTCTTAAAAGAAGACATAAAATGGTCATCAAGTGTATGAAAAAATGTTCAATCTCACTTATCACTAGAAAAATACAAATTAAAACTTCAATGACATATTCTCTCATATTCTGGTTAGAATGGCTATCATAAAAAAGATAAAAAATAACAAATGCTAGGGAGGACGTGGAGAAAGGGGAATTTTTATACACTGTTGGTGGGAATGTAAATTATAATAGCTATTTTGGAAAGCAGTTTGGATATTCCTTAAAAAACTGAAAATAGAACTACCATATAATCCATCAATTCTACTATGGGATATAGATCCAAAGAAGATGAAATCATATAACAAAAAGATACTTATTGTCCTGCATTTACTGTAGCACTATTCAAATAGCTAAAATATGGAATCAACCTGGATGCCCATCAGTGGATGCACAGGTAAAGAAAATATGATATATGTATACAGAAGGGAATATTTAGCCATAAAAAATAATGAAATCCTGTAATATGCAGCAACCTGAATGGAACTGGAAGTCATTAGGTTAAATGAAATAAGCCAGACACAATGATCACTGAAGATAGGGAAGGGTACGGGGAGGGGAATGGAAAGAGGCTAAACAAGGGGCACCAAACACAGCAAGAAGGAATTAGTTCTGGTTTCTCTTAGCACAGTAGAGTAACTATTGTTTAAAGCTATGGTAAATTTCAAAATGACTAGAAGAGCTTGAAATTCCCAGCACATGGAAATGATTAATGGAGATGGAAATACTTACTACTCAAAGTTGATTATTAAATACTGTATACAAGCATTAAAGTACCAAAAATACTCCACATAAAGGTATGCAAATGGGGCTGGGATTGTGGCTCAGCAGTAGAGCATTTGCCTCATATGTGTGAGGAACTAGGTTCGATCCTCAGCACCACATAAAAATAAACAAAATAAAGATATTGTTTCCATCTACAACTAAACAAATATTTTAAAAATATATGCAAATATTGTATCCACTTATTTATTTACACAGGTAGTGTGTATGTGTGTAGTCCTAGATTCTTGGAAGGCTGAGTTAGCAGGACTGCGTGAGCCCAGAAATTTGTGGTCGGCCTGGACAATATAGCAAGAAAATCAGTGTGGCCAATCAGTGAGCACAATCAGTGAGCACAATCTAATCAGAAGAGATAACCAATCAGTACATGTGGTAGGTGGCCAGCTTCTAAAATAGTCCGCATGATCCCCATATCTCTTAGTACCACACCCATATGTAATCTCCTCCACTTGAGTGTGGGCTGGACCTAGTGTCCAGCATCTAACAACAGAATACAGCAAATATGATGTGTCATGTCACATCTGAGATTAGGTTATAAAAGGCTGTGGCAATATACCTTGCTTGCTCTCCCCCACCACTGGCTTGTTCACCGATGAAGCTACTGCTTTTTAGTTTGCTACCCTGTGGAAAGGTCACAGGCAAGGAACTAAGCGTGGCCTCTATTAACCAGTACCTCAGACTCTCAAGTCAAGAGCCCACTAGTAACTGAATCTTACCAACAGCCTTGCGAATGAGTCTGAAAGGGAATCTTCTCCTGTTGGGTCCTGATATGACTATAGCCTTAACAAACACCATCATCAGAGCCTTATAAAGGACCTTAAGACAGAGGACACAGCTTACTTAACTCTGTATTCTCGACCCACAGAAATTGTGAGATAACATTATTTTTTAATCTATGTTTTGAGGTAATCTGTTATGCAGTGACATATGATATTCCATTCTTTTAAGTTCTGCAGAGTATCAGGTACTATGGAAATATTTCAGCATAGTCATTCAAAGCCTCCAAAGTCTGTTTCCTCTACACTACAAAGGTTCATCTTTAACCTCAGAAACATCACAACACCAAGCAGCCAGGACTCAATAAAGCAATGTCCCATTCCAGTCAAAGCCCAAATATTAGAAATCTAGAATTGTGTCTTACTTCTCCTATATTCACTCAGCTTCTAAGCCGAATTTTGCTTTCTGTTTTTTGGCCAAGCAAATGACCTTTGGATCTGGTTTTGCATTTTTCTAGCTTTAACTTTAGGCTTTGTCTTCCAATGAAGTTTGTTTTTCTGTTGTTTTTTAAAACCCTCCCTTCAAATAAAAATACTTCCAGCAATTCCAAAATAACTACCCAGCTCCAAGGACTGTCTGTGGTCTTCAAGGCTCCTGATCCCACTGGACCATTCTGGCGGAGACATAAGTCCAAATGGAAGTTATTGGTGTTAGTGCTTCTGAGCCATTTTTCTCTGCCTCTATCCTGTTTCCACACACTACTCTATCCTTAGGAACATCTCCTGCCCAAAACAACTCTCATGATATTTAGTGATTTTCAAGCAGGGAAGTTTCCCTTGGACATTGATATATCCCACTCTGGGAAACAGAATTCAGTTTTTAAAAACCCCTATGAGGGTATGTAATAAATGCGGTGTTACATGAGGCTTACCAGACTAGGCAATTTTCAGATTTTCCTACTCTGAAATTTTAGGACATTATGACTATAATGGAAATGTTTAGGAAAAGGTGATATTTAAATGGTTTCATGAAGTAGAGTTAGTTCCACACATTTCAGAGGTCCTGTTACATTTGATTTTAGAGGATTTGCTGGGTTAATTTTCATGGAACAGCAATTTAATAGTGGTTTAGAAATTAAAGAACAATTATTTATGTTAATATCTATACCACTAACAGCTACTTTTTATACAACTGAAATATTTATAATGTATGAATATATCATTAGAAACTACGCCAGGAAACAGAATTTGCCTAATGGTACACTTTGGCCCAGGAAATCATGACAATATGAAAGCTCATTCTGCCACCTGGTGGTGACTGGAGAATACTGCAGTATTTAAAACAGCATAACAATGATTGTTTCTCACACCAGAGAGGAAAACCATTCACACTCCCACAACATTAGTTGTTTTAAAATAGTTTAAAGATGGTATGCCTTATAAGTCACATGTGTTTTTTTTTTTTTAAAGAAAAAGTCCAAAGTCTGTTTAAAGGCCTTGACATAGGCCTTAATAAAACCTTTCTGCTGTAAAATACATTTGTAAGAATCTTTCCTCAAGTTAATTGTCTTCATTTACGTGAAACAATAAATGACTAAAATATATGCCTATGATTAGATTACATGGCCTATCACCCCATATGCCTATACCCGAAGAGTGCCTACTGTATTGCAGGTAAATAATAAATATTGTTGACTTGAAAACAGTTATAAAATAATTAAATAAACTGGAGTGTCTTACCCTCAAATTCACAATACCCTTCAAACTTACACAGACTCTACCCCAGCTTGACTAGTCAAGATTCTGAGTCAATAAATCTGGATATTGCAATATGTGTGCATTTTGAAAGACACAACTAGTGATTCTACTTCATGCCCCTAATAAATAATGACTGATTTAAACTACTAAAACATTTAGTTTACATTACTTAAATCTATCATACTCTGTTAAAGCATAACTAAGAGTATGATAAGGAGGAATAAAAGAAAAGTAATCACTAATTCAAATTTTGCCAAAGTTCTCATACATTGATGGTATGAATGTGAACTCGGTTCAACTCCCATAAAGTTGATAATGCATGTGCATATCCTTCAATCCAGCAGTCCACTGCTGGGAAATTAGTCTATTGATATATGTGCTTGAAATGACACATGTTAAAGGTCAATCATGGAATCATTGTTTATAAACAACAAAAGACTGGAAACAATTCAATGTCCATCAGAATGGAACTGTATAAAAAAATGATATGTATATATAGTGAAAGTGTGCAGGGTAAAGAATTAAAAATGAGTAAAGCTTTTTATGCAATATGAAATTATTTCCAAAATAAACTGCTAAATGTTTTTTTTTAAATGCATGAATGTGTTGGGTGTGGTGGTGCATACCTGTAATCCCTGCAACTCAGGAGGCTGAGGCAGGAGGGTCACAAGTTCAAGACCAGCCTCAGCAACTTAGCAAAGCCCTAGTCAACTTAATGAGACCCTGCCTCAAAATAAAAAATAAACACAAAAAAGGGCTGGGGATGTGCCTCAGTGGTTAAGTACCCATGAGTTCAATCCCTGGTACCAAAAAAATAAGTAAATAAATAAAAGTGTGAGAGTTATGCTATACCTGTGTCAAAGGTAAAATGTTTAAGCATGCATGAAATAACATTTTAAAAAGTTTACCCAAAGCTAATATAGTAATATTATGGAGAGAGGAAATGAAGGTCAGGAGACAGGGTTTGAGGGTCTTTTCACAGTATACTCTATATTTTGAATCACATGAGTTCATTGACTACGCAGAATTATGCACATAGTCACCCCTTGGTATTCATGGGGTACTGGTTTCAGGACCCCTATGGATATCAAAACTGTAGATGCTCAAGTGTCTTATATAAAATGTGTAGTATTTCATATAACCTATGCACTTTAAATCATCTCTAGATTACTTATAATACCTAATATGATGTAAGTGATGTGTAATTAGCTGTTATACTGCATTCATTGGGGGACAATTACAAGAAAAAATTTTGTTCATGTTCAGTAGAGACAATTTTATTTTCAAATATTTTTAATCCAAGGTTGTTTGTGAATATAATATTTTAAAAATTGAAAATGTGAAATAATATCACATCATTCATTCAGTGTGAGAAAACATTGATTATGCCAAAATCAAAATATTATTTTAGGGTTGGGGGTGTTTCTTTGTGGTAGTGTGCTTACTTAGCACACAGGAAGTCCTAGGTTTAATTCATAGCACCTAAAAATTGTTTTAGGTAGTCACATTTGGGCATCCAAATGAATAGTAAACAACCCTATAACAGATTAGATAAATTATCCAGAGGTTGGTTTGTATCAGAATCAGTGGGATGTAATTTCACTCAACACTCAGTCCTGTCAAAGATATCCTAAGACTTGGCTTCAAGACTTTGAAGGTCAAGTTCTCATCTCCTTGCTGTGTTGTGTATAACACCTTTTGTGCTTAACTGCAGAAAGCATTTGAACAAGTCTGCAGTTGTTTTCTAAGAATCTGGCCCTTCTGCAGCTTCTTTTGCTTCAAAAATAAGGAGATAACTTCTACGAGATAATAACACAAGCGTGGCTCTTGAATTTTCAGAACCAAACATTTTGTTGTCTACATACCTGGTAACCAGAGCAGATAGTTATTTTTTCAATGAACACAAACACTTGACCTCAATGAACACACATTCCTATGCAGTCTCTTTGAGAAGGTGGTACTTATGCCCAGGTAGGAGTACACACAGTGCTTTTTGCCAACTTCTAACAGAAGGACTCTTATTCTACTCCACAGTGAATCCATGCTTGTTTCCGTATAGAAATGATAAAAATTCCAAACTCTTCCCTCAGAATATTTCCTTCCTAAATCAGTTATTGATATTTACCATGTGGTTTGGAGTTTTCATCTCACATAGTCTAAGTTTGAGAAGTATAGATGTAGGGAATATGGAACTATTCCCTCAAAGTATATAGGTTTACAGATTGCTTTAAATAAAAACATCAAAAAAAAATCAGTGGGCTTCAGAGCTGGCAATAACTCAGAGATGAGCTGGGGGTGTAGCTCAGTGGGAGAGCCCTTGCCTAGCATGCTTGAGGCCCTGGGATTTAACTCCAGCACCACCACCACCACCACCACAGTAAAAAACCTTCAGAGATATAAATTATCTTTTTACCTTCCAATGTGCTTTATTAGTCTCCAAATGTTTTACGTGCCTAATTTGATCACTTCAAAAATAAACAACAGTGTTCACACGTTCAGTATCTCTCCTGAGTACATGAAGAGTCAAGATGTCCAGTAAGTTCAGATTGACCACCATTAGAGAGACCCCAAAAGTGCTTGATTACCTTGAAAATTATTGCCTATCAGCTGGAATTTAATTAACCAAGAGAACTATTAGTGTTAGAAATTATTTTAAGTTTTTTCTTTTTACTTAAAACTAGGAAACATCCCAAACTAAAAACCTCAATAGCTGAAGTGATTGCTCTATGGTTAACTGAGTCAGTATTGTCAAAATCATGTTAGGGAATAATGCCTCCACCCCTGCCCCATCTTTGCGTGTGTGCATGTGTGTGGGTGTGTGGGGGATACTACTGATTCAACCCACATGGTAACCAAGCACTGTTCCACTAAGCTATAACCTTAGTCCAGTAACATCCACTTTTTTTTCTCCTTTTCTTTTTTTGGTACCAGGGATTAAACCCAAGGGTGTTTAAACACTGAGCAATATCCCTACCCCTTTTTTTAGTTTTTATTTAGAGACAGAGTCTCGCTGGGTTGCTTAGGACCTCGCTAAGTTGCTGAGGCTAGCTTTGAACTCACGATCCTCCTGCTTCAGCCTCCTAAACCGCTCAATTCAATCCCCAGCACTGTAAAAAGGAGATTACAGGCTGGGATTACAGGTGTGCACCACCCGCCCGGCTAGTAATGTCCACTTTTTAAAATATTCTGTAATTTGCTATCCTAATGAAAGTATTTCAGGGGATATTCCAATCGTAGATTATGAAATAGTTCATACAGAAACATCACCTTAAAGCAAGGAACTGAATGCACAAGATTCCACTCACCGTGCTGCGTCAAGTACTCCACGAGGCTCCACACTACAGCGGGAACGCCATTCTCCATGAGCCCCTGCCGCTGGAGCTCCTGGAGACTGACTCCAAATAACTTCTTATAGGTAGGATCCTTCTGTTCAGTCAGTGGCACGGCCACTATCTTTTTCATATCTTCTTTCAGCCGTACTGCTGCTTTACTTTGCTTAAAAGAGCAAAAGAAAAAAGAGCAATCAGACATAGTGACCACAGGAGGTTGCATGGTTACAACAGAAACATGGGATTAAAATGCAAGCGTCTGGATATGAGTAGTTGTGGTCTTCACTTAAATCAAAATCTCTCCTACGTTGCTCAGTGTTACGAATTGGTGCACACTGATCTAATGGCTAGAAGGAATGAAAAGTAATGAAACACCTAAAGCCACAAGTTAAGTGTAGCTAAGAGAGTAAGGAATACACGGCAGTATCCAAGATATATTCCTATAGTAACCATGGGGTGTGACTCAGAAATACCTGGTTAACAGGAGAATAAAACATCTGTAAGAAAACCAAACCCCCACGCAGATCCTGAGATAGTGAGACATTTCTAAAGATGAAAATTTACCTACATGTCCTTTTCAAGTAGCTTTAATTTCAAGTATAAAAATAAATAATAAATGTGGAATGAACAGTCTACTTCTCTGATTTGATTATATCTGTAATCATTATGATGACTTGGTAATTTTTAAGCACAGTAAACCAATTCATTTCTCATCGAGGTACAAAATTCCAGAGCTCCAAAACAGCAACATTTGAGGTTGGCACAATTTATAACTTTTTGACAAACTTCATATTACAAATAAAAAATGCAAGTTATATTCAACTGAGCGAAGTTACTACCCTGATGAAAAAAATCCATACAAGTTTGTCTCTTCCTTTAAAAGAAATTGTATTTCAAGGAAGAGGATTTTTTTATTCATGTTATGTTTTTAAATGTTATGTACATATAAGTAAATCCAAATAATGAAGGAACAGATGGCAAAATGCAAACCATTTTATCTGAGGACAGAGGTAGTAGAACTGGGAAAACCAGCTTTTTGAGACTGAATATAGCCAAAAGTGTAAACATTTTTAAAATGACTATAGGTTAGTCATCATGATATCCTAAGAGCAGAAATTATCTATAGAGCTGAAGAAACAAAGAATAGAAAGTTAAGTGATTTTGTAAAAGTCTAGTAAAAATTTCATACTATTCTAGGTTCATGTTCCTTAATTTAGGTTTGTACTAATGTTATATTGTACTCTGTATAATTATAGCAACAATATAAATGCCACATGTGACACAGGATAATTAATCACAAGTTTTTTCTATTTCTATTTTGAGTAGAATCCTTGAAATCTCAATTTGACTTGGGATTTTATAATCTACAGAATCAGACCAGCTTTCATTGACATATTAGTATTTTTAATAGGTCCCTTTTGAAAACCAGATCTCCCTAGTGAAAATTCAGCAAGGATAAATTTACCATGTAGATTTAGGGTCAATTAATATTATAGCTAAGTCATAGTGTTAGCTATGATGAAGTAGCTAACACTATGACTTACCTATAATAAGTCAAAGTGAACCACTTATCTCCCTTAGGAAATAATAATGTTATTAATTTAGCTAAATTTGTAATAGCTAACCATTTTTTTCTTGTGGTTTTATAAATATATCAATCTCTTAACTGAATATATAGGAAGGTTCAACTAGGTCTATCTAGTGAGAAAACAGCCAAAAAATAACCATTAATAGCGAAACTTTGAAAATAGTCTCAAGCCTAGTGTTAAAATCAGCTGTTGTGGCTGAGGTAGTAGCACCTACCTAGCAATGGACAAGACTTTCAATCCCCAGCACTGCAAAAAGGAGGAGGGGGAAAAATTAAAAAACAACTGAGCTGAGGTTAAATTATACAATGTCACCTCACGTTTACTCTACCTTCTCACAGGGGCAATGCAGCAGTGTTGAGAGCACGGACTGTGGAACACACTGCCTGGGCTGCAGGAGTTTCAGTTTCCCTTCAGATACACATTGAACCTGCCTCACCTAAACAGACACTGAACCCACACCCGCAGCATTAAATGAGGTATTGGGAGTCTACCTTCACTGTTTAAACTTTGCATATAAATTCCCATTTGTTTGTTGGGTGCACATACACTTGGGTGTGTATGTGCATGTGTGTATAAGCAACATAGATTGCCATATATAAAAAACAGAACACCTTAGGATTCTACTGTTAGGTGATCCTTGGGGGTCATTTAGTGCTTATATTGTCATCTTGGGAAAAAGAAACCACATCCAAAAACTTGTGGATTTTGAGCTCGGTGACAAAGGGCTCAGTCTCATGCCCAGAACTCCTGAGCTCATCTCAGTATTCTTTCTCATAATGAAGTTCCAGTGTCCTTGTTTACTTATGCCTTCATTTATTTTTGTTTAAAAAACTATTAAGATAAAGCTAACAAAACGCATACTCTAGGACTGCAGTGAATGTTTTGTTGGTTCAGGGCCACCTACACTCCTTTTGTCTTTTCTGATAACACGCTGTGACCGACTTTTGGGGAATGACAGCACCTTCACTGAACAGCTTGGTAAGGTGATCCCTCAAAATGACCACCCCACTTCTAGCAAGGGCTGGCCTCTGAATCCCCACCAGGTAAATCAGGCCTTTCTCCGGCAGGCTACTGAAGTGTGAATGGCTTGTCATAAAGACTGAAAAATACCAAGACAGCTGATAACTCTTGCTGCCTGCATCCCGGGGGCCAAGCTGGTCCTTCACTGCCCTGTCTGCCCTGTGTTGGGGACGCTGCTCCATAACTTTCCAGTAAAGCATCTTGGAGCTTAAATTAGCCAGATCCATTTCTATTCTGTAACAACATACACACCACTAATTGATAAACATAATAATATCTGAGAAGATAAAATCAGAGCAAACAGAAAGTTGGAGTCTTAGAAAAATAAAAGAAAATCAGCACGGTGAAGCTCTTTCATAGAGTGTTTACTATGTACAATAGTCACAGCTTCAGATGCTTGGGGAGGCTTCACTCAATAAATCCTAGTAAAGAAACATGAGGAAGAGAGATACTTTAGTAATCCCCACTTCCCAATGTGCACAGGGGAGCCAGAATGTGTTCCAGGTGGCATCAGCTATGTGGTACAATCAGGAGTCACAGTCAGGCAAGCTGAGCCCAGAGGAGCACATTCTTGATGTTGCCTCCAAATATGAATAGGTGGCAACCAAGGACACACGCTGTGAAGACCAGTGCATTTCCTAAAAATAAGCAGCAAAATTGATGCTTTTGTAGCAGAGAGAAAAAATAAATAAAAAGATTGTTTACATGTTTCTCAGTTTGTATATCTATCCATTTGACATGGGGTTTCACTAGGTTGCCCAGTCTAGCCTCAAATTCCTGGGCTAAAGTGATCTTCCCACTTTAGCCTCCTGAGTGAGTAGCTGGGATTACAGGTATGTGCCACTGTGCTGGCTCTCTTGGTTTCTTTAAAACAAAGTAAGATATGCATAGAAACAATATTGCTATTTCCAATATTACGATCTGAATAGAGAAGGCATTCATCAATATAGTAAATAGGCCAAGTTTCAGAAGCCTTCAGTTTTTATAATAGTTATCATCTCTTGAATGTTGATTTTGTTACAAGTCTCTTTAAAATTAATGCCTCTAAGTTCTGAAAATCACCTTATTAGTAGATACTCTTACTATTTCCATTGTGGTTTAAAACAAACAAACAACACAACACAACAACAACAACAAAACCCTGAGGCACAAAGAGAAAGAAACTTTCTTGTTACATGGATAGTAAATGGTAGAGCTAGCACATAAACCCAGGTCCTTGGGCTCCTGGGCTTGAGCTCTTAACCATGATGCACTATGGAGTCCCTGATTTTAATACAGAATTCAATTTTAGACAACTGAAATCAGTGTCCTTGAATTCCTTGAGTCAATCCTCCATGAATTCAAGGTACTTGGAAGGATAATCAGATTACACTGCTGGTTATATTTAGAACTACAAGTCTCAAGACTCTTTGGGACAGGACCTAGAGGTAATCAATCTAACAAGGAACCTATAGAATAGAAAGCACCCACCATCAAATTAAAGGAGTGAAAGGAAAGCACAAGCTGAACCTGAGATGTCTTGTTCCAGAAAGCAAGACTAGTTCGAGCACTATAGGGTTACATCCAAACCCACAGAATATACAACACAAAAAGCAAACTCTAATGAAGTATGGAATCTAGTAAATAACAACTTACTAATACTAGTGCATCACTTATACCAAATGCCCCACTCTGTATAAGACGTTAATAATAGGAGAAACTGGGAAGCAGAGAGGAAGGGTTATGGGGAAACTATGTTTTGCTCATTTTTCTGTAACCCTCAAACTGCTCAAAATAATAAAGGTCTACCGATTAAAACAAAACTAGCCAACTATCTTACTGGGACAACTGGGTAAATCTGGCATGTGCTGGATATTAGAAAGAAGTATGTAAATGTCTTAGGTATAATAACATTGCTAGAGAAGAGCTGATGTACTCCAGCTATGGCGTTTCTTGTTCTTATGAGGTACAGTGTTAGGATGTCTTCAAACCCTTTAAAACATTTCAAACATAAAATGTCTATTCATGCATATATATGTACACTCACAAGCATATACACAAAGACAGAATGAGCACAAAACTAGCAGAATGTGAATTTTAAAATCTAAGTGGACAGTAAACAAATTTTTCAAAGAGGCTCCCTGCTAACAGTTTTTTTTTTTTTTTTTTTACAGCCCATATAGGAAGGAAAGGAACATGTCCTTTCAAATTGCAATTGAGAAATTAACAATAACACTTGTGGAACTATTCTTACATAGAGACATAGGCAATCATATTAGCCTAGACAGGGTTGGCATCCTGGAGAAATCTCTACATCTAAATTATGAAGCCAGGTGTAAATCCTGGTTCAGCCACCGGAATGTTAGCCCCTTTTGTCAAGTGTGCAGCTTTGGAGAGAGGAAAATGCAACAATAAAGCAGAGTGACCCATGCTCCCAGACTCAGTAGCTGAGGGAAGCTCAGGGATCACTGGGAAGACAAACACTGCAGCCAGATCCTCCTCACATTCACCCTGTTGACCTTAGAAACATTTCTATCTACACCAAGACCCTGTCCTCATCTGTTAGGCTGTAGTTATAACACCCCCCTTGAAAGTGTCAAGAAAGTTTAACAAGATAAGGTATGCAAAATCATCTGTCCTGCCAACAGAAGAGAGTCAAGCATGAAAATGTTGATCAAGAATTTCTTTGTAGTGGTCAGTTCCTTAAAAGGGTACTATGGCAGAATTTGCTCTTGCCTACTGATGGGTATTTTCCTCTTCTCTAATATGAATTGCTGATCTTCTTGGGAAGGGTGGGGAGCAGGGTACTATAAACTGTACCCAGCTTTCCTCATAGCATTTCCTTGAAGATACAGATAGCCAGATGTCTCAAGTGGTCAATGAGCTGTAAATGGAAGTTGGTAGGGCTGTGAAAAATTTCTTCAAAGGAGGCCAACACAGTCTGTTCCCCATGTCCCTGCTTTCTGTTTACATCACAGACCCAATAGTCATGTTATGACTATGTAGCAAATAGTCATGTTATGACTATGTGGCAACCCGGAAGCTAGAAGATAAGCTCTAAGGACAGTAAAACAGAACAAAGGAACTTTGGTTTGTGTAGAGGGGAGTGAGGGGTGGCGGGGCTGTGAGGATGGGGAGGATGGTAGAATGAGACCCACATGATTACCCTCTACACATGTATGATTACACTACTGGAATGACTCTGCACCACGTACAGCCAGAGGAATGAATGTTGTGCTCCATTTATGAACAATATGTCAAAATGCATTCTACTGCCATGTGTAATTAACTAGAACAAATAAAAAAGTTAAAGCAAACAAAACAAAACAAAGGTCTCTCAGCCTGATGGTATTAGAGCCACATACCCACCCTCAAGCCTCTTGGTGGGTTTGTTTCTTATGAGAGAACATTCAAACAGTGCCTGTCAGAAAGTCATAACTGTTTACACAAAGTATTATTAGGGAAATCAGAAGCTTTCTATGAATCAGTTTTTTTTCTAATCTAGTTTATTATATTTAAATTCAAAGCACTTCTTAGACTTCTCACTAGTTACCCTTACACAAACTCTTCAGAGCACTTTTTATCTAAATACATGGTAGATTTCAGGCAATGGTTTGTAAGCTGGAATCCATGGTCATGAAGCCCTAAAAGTGCGTATTTTCAGAAATCATATCCTCAGAGAGCTCTATGAGCTAAAAAATTAAGATCCAATAATCTTTAAACATTCACAAAAAAATTCAGTTAAGATTTAAAAGAAAACATTTGTATTTATTTTTTCCTACTTAACCCATTTATTCATCCAAATAAATACATACTTAAAAATAGCTTGGATCAACATATATCTCATTTTTCAATTAAGTTCAAGTAATTTCTACAACTGATACTTTAAAAAGTTATTAAAAGGAAAATTCCTCATGTACTTAGTATGATTAAAACACTTAAGAAACTAATAACCAGGACAGGTGACATACACTTCTAATCCCAGAAACTCAGGAGGCTGAGGCAAAAGGATCACAAGTTCAGGTCAGACTCAGAAACTTGTAAGCTCCTCAGCAATTTAGCAAGACCCTGTCTCAAAATAAAAACTAAAAAAAAAAAAAAAAAATTTAAAGGACTTGGAATGCACCTCAGTAGTAAAGTGCCCCCGGGTTCAATTCCCAGTATCATAAACAACAACAACAAAAATTAATAAAAATAATTCCAATAAAAATCTTGTGAATTTTGAATTTT
This sequence comes from Geosciurus inauris, assembly GCA_004024805.1. Lineage (NCBI taxonomy): Eukaryota > Metazoa > Chordata > Mammalia > Rodentia > Sciuridae > Geosciurus > Geosciurus inauris. Next base: position 146,475 of record PVHX01000583.1, on the reverse strand, counting down.
GAAAATTTGTGAAAACAGAAAAGGTGTAAACCAGAATTAGTTTCTGCCAAGGGTAGAGATGAGGCAGGAAGCTTATGGCAGATATCACACCTGAACTATTAAGTCTGGAGAGGACCAGCAGTAGGTGATACTCAAAATCTCCTACAAATATTTATTATCTTAGGGACAGAATACACTTTTAAAAAGCGGGGTTCAACTGCAAAAGTACCTACAAGGACCACAAGGTGGCGGGTATCTGGAGTCATGAGAAAAATACATGAGCTAACAGATAGGGCAAGTTTATGAGGAAAACAATAAGCTCTCCTGACCCAGGCTAGCTTCTGAGAGGTAGGGAGAGATGGGCACACAATGGCATGATATTTCAGAAAACGGTTATTTCACAGCCCATATAGGGGGAGTCCCTAAGCTTTGGGCTCTCATTGCCATACCCCACAGGAGTGCTTGATCCTAATTCAACAAAACTCCATCTTGTTCAAAGATAAATAGGAGAAAAGCAACATGGCCAGCCTCTGTTCAGAGACAGCGCTCTTCAAAAATACAGAAACGCTTCACAATTACCTGCCCTAACTCATCAGAAAAATGTTGTCAAGAAGCACATGGAAACAATAACCTAACATAAAAAACTGACAAGTTAATAAAGATATAACACCAAAAACATAGGCAACAACAAAAAGATAAACTGGGGTACATTAAAATTAAAGAACATGCATCAAAAGATCCCATCCATAGTGGAAAGACAAGCCATAAAATAGGAGAAAATATTTGTAAATCATGTATCTCACAAAGGATTAATATCTAGAATATGTAAAAAATTAAAAAAAAAAGAACCCTACAATTCAACAACAAAACCAACCCACTTCAAATATGGGAAAAGGTTTTGAATAGACATTTCTTCAAAGACATATATGACTAAAAAGCACATGAAAAAACGCTCAGCATCACTAGGCTTCAGAGCACTTTACCACTCCTTCCCCTTCAGGATGGCTATTATTAGAGAGAAAGAAAATAACAAATGTTGTTAGGATATGAAAAAACTGGCATCCCCTGCACATTGCTGGTAGGAATATAAAATGGTACAGATGCTGTTGAAAATAGGTAATTCCTCAAAAATTAGACAGAATTACCGTGTGATGCATTAATTCCACTTTTGGAATTACATATTTTAAAAGCAAGGACTTAAATGGATACTTATACCTCAGTGTTTATAGCAGCATTGTTTACAACAGCCCCAAAGTAGAGACAACCCAAAAGTCCATCAACAGATGAATGAGTAAATGAATGTGCTATATGTAATATTATTCAGCCTTAAAAAGGAATGAAATTTTGATATACACTACAGAATGGATGAACTTGAAAACATTCTACAGATTGAAATACGGAATACCCAGGGACAAAAATTTAATGATTCCACTTAAGTGAAATATTTGGGTTGGGCAAATTCATAGAGGCAGAAAGTAGAACAGTAGTTTCCAAGGGATGGGGATGGGAGCTTGGGAAGTTACTCTTTTTGGGTACAGAATTTATGTTGAGAAAGATGAAAACATTCTGGAAATGAAAAGTGGTAATGGTTGCTTAATACTGTGAATTTAGTTAATGCCACTGAGTTGTACAAAAATTGTTAAAACAGTACATTTTGTTATACATATTTTACCATGTTAAAAAAGTTGGTAAATTGATCACAACGATGAAAGAATACAAATGCAAAAGTTTAAGAAAGAGATGATCAGAGAGCAGGAGATGTGAAATGGAGACTGGCAGAACTCAGGAAAGGAAGAAAAGGAAAAGACAGAAACATTTCAGAACTCAAGACCAAATTATAAAGAGAATAAAGGAAAACAGAAACATTGACAAAGTCAGAGCCAAGAGGGCAAATGACAAAGGGCAAATGAAACATTTTAAAATATCACCAGAATTTGAGAGACTATAGCAGGCAGCTAAATGAGCTGAAATATATGTCACTAGAGTCCCCAAAGACAACTAAACAATGGGGTAGAATACTTAAAGATGTAATTCACAAAAACTTCTTTTAAATAGAAGCAGCCTTGAATCTACATATTCAAAGACAAATATAGACCCAGAACAGTCCACACAAAGATACATTATAAGAAAATTATTAGAAGCCGGGCGCGGTGGCTCAAGCCTGTAATCCCAGCACTTAGGGAGGCTGAGACAGGAGAATCGCGAGTTCAAAGCCAGCCTCAGCAACAGTGAGGCGCTAAGCAACTCAGTGAGACCCTGTCTCTACATAAAACACAAAATAGGGCTGGGGATGTTGCTCAGTGGTCTAGTGCCCCTGAGTTCAATCCCCAGTACAAAAAAAAGAAGAAGAAAAGAAAATTATTAGACTAACAATGAAGAAAAGAATCCTTTGGGCAGTCAGGCAAAATGGTATCTTTATTAATAAGGGGGGAAGAAAAGAGAACAGCCTCAGACTCATAGATGGCAATATTTAACACTAGAAGACAATAAGATTCAGAAGATTTTTAAGGAAAGTAAATATGAAACAAATTTAATAGCCAAGGTAAGTTGTCCTTCAACTTTATAAAAGCTATAGTTTGAATATACAAAGGCTAAGGAAACACTGTCCATTTGAATCTTTATTGAGGTAACTATCAAAACAAACTTTAACCAACTGTTAAGTAGCTGGGCGATGCTGATGGAAGGACTGGCACAGAAATTTAAAAATAAAGTAAGACATAACTATGCTATGTAGAAAAGGAATGAGAACCTGGAACAATAACATGCAGGAGAGAAGACTGGGGATCAAAACCTTTTCAGGTTTTAGAAGAGCTGCCACAAGGTTCAGAGGGCAGGACCAGAAAGTGAATGGCAGTTATCTGGAGACAGATTTTAGGATACACAAAGAAGTATCAGTCACTTCTAAAGATGAAATGGATTTTCTTAGGAGGTACAGAAGTTCCTAGTAAAACAGAGGCGGCAAAAATAATACTGTGATGGCTTTTGTCATCTCTTCTATTTAGAGAGGGAAAGAGAGAGAAAGAAGAAAAACAGATGTTGGTAAGAAGTGGGATGTAAAGGGTTCCCATTTCCTGAGGGTGATGTGGCCCTGTGGCCCTGGCCAGCAAAAGCTGGGGTCTTTTCCTGGGCACTTCCCCCTCTAGCTAGGATTCTACACAAAGGAAAAGAGGAAGGAACAGTGAGCAAGGCTCCCACCATACCAGATGGCACCTTGAGATGTCCACTGTGTACTGTTGCTTTCACATAGAGGGGAGATGGCTGTGAAAACTAATGCCAAGCAAAATCTGATTTTGTAACAATATGATCACCATAAAGACTATAGAAGGACATATATTAAAATATTAAATTTTTTTTTCTGGGTTATGGAAACTTAGATGAACCATATTTTCCTTTATGTTATTTGTATTTCCAAAATTTCACACTCCAAACATACATGACCATTTTAGAAAAAAATGTACAGGTTACTATAAAAAGTTAAATTATCTATCTAAAAGCATGTCAGGTCAAAACCTACTACTGTTGACTTCTTGTGATGGTTAAGAGAAACTATTGAAAACAAGACGAATTTTTCAAAAACACCATCTCTCAGCTCTGGAAATTGATGGTTAAAAAAAAAATATTAAGAAACACTTATTCATGAAAAACTGATGACATTTAGTTAAGAATAGTGGGCATTGGTGACACTCTTGCCTGGGCCTGGGCCTCCTCCCATTCCTTCCAAGCCCCGGGCTGGTTGGCACAGTAGTGCTACCAAGCGGAAACAGTAACTTGCCATCAGAGGGTGACTTGATCTGGAAGAAAGGGTAAATCTCCACTCCTAGAGAATTATCTACAGATGGTCCTTGACTTACAATGAGATTATATTCTGGAAAACCTATCATAAGGTGAAATATGATAGGCTGAAAATGGACTTAATATACCTAATCTAACTAATACCACAGCTTAGCTAGCCTACCTTAAATGTTCTTGGAATATTTACATTACCCTACCGCTGGCCAAAATCACCTAACACAAAGTCTGTCTTATAATAAAATGTTGACTATCTCACAATTACTGAATGAAAACACTGGTAACAGCACACCACAGACCAAGAGCTGTTTCCCCTCATGATTACAAAGCTAACAAGGAGCTGCAGCTGTGTCTGCAGCCCAGCATCTCAAGAGAGGATCCTACTGCAAATCAAAACCCAGGAAAAGACCAAATTCTAAATTTGAAGTGCAGTTCTTACTGAATGCCTGTAAGCTTTGGCACCATAAGTTGGGGACTGTTTGTGTCTGATAAAACACGAACTCTTTACAACTCCATAAGTACAAATGACAGCCAGGCGTGGTGGCACAGGCCTGTAATCCCAGTGGCTTGGGTAAAGCGCTAAGCAGCTCAGTGAGACCCTGTCTCTAAATAAAATACAAAATAGGGCTGGGGATGTGGCTCAGTGGTCGAGTACCCCTGAGTTCAATCTCCAGAACCAAAAGAAAAAAAGAAAAAAGAACAAGTGACACAATTAAGGACTGAAAAATGTCCAACATTTAAATTAGTCATCAAGAAACTGAGATACCAACACAAACTCACTAAAAAGGCTGTAATTATAAAGACTAACAATATCACATGCTGGTGAGGATACAGAAAAACCTCAGATATTGCCGGTGGGAAGGTAAAATGGGGCACCCAATTTTAAAAATAGTTTGACGGTTTCTTAAAATGTTAAATGTAAAATTACCTCATGACTCTGTAATTCTACTCTCACGTTATCTAAAAGAAGAGAAATGAAAGCACATATCCACACAAACACCTGTATGTAAGTGTTCAAACCAGCATTATTATTATTATTATTATTTTGGTACCGGGAATTGAACTCAGGGGCACTCGACCACTGAGCCACATCCCCAGCCCTATGTTGTATTTTATGTAGAGACAGGGTCTCACTGAGTTGCTTAGCGCCTCGCTGTAGCTGAGGCTGGCTTTGAACTCGCGATTCTCCTGTCTCAGCCTCCTTAAGTGCTGGGATTACAGGCTTGTGCCACCACACCCGGCTCAAACCAGCATTATTGATAAGAACCCAGCAACCCAGGTGTCTACTGACTAGTGAATGGATAAATAAAATGTGGTATTATCACATAATAGAATATTATTCAGCAACAAGAAGGAATGAAATACTGATGTGCTACAACATGAACTTCAAAAACAAAGTGCTAGTCACGAGAGAAGATATATGATTCCATTTATATCAAATATCCAAAAGACAAAAATATAAAGACAAAGTAAATTACATGTTTTCTGGGGTGTGTGTGTATGTGTAAGGGGAGGAAGATGAGAATTGTGGGCATGGGAACTATCTGTAAATGGGCATGAGGGATCTTACCAAGGTAATGGAATGTTACAGAATTGAACTGTGGTGATGTTTGCACAATCAGTAAATTTACTAAAAATCAAATTGTACACTTCCAATGGGCATAGTTTATGGTATATAAAGAGCTGTTGATAAAATAGAAAAGAAAGTCAACACTTACTTGGTGATTTTCTGCCAAAATAAGACTATGCCATCAGTGGAAAGAGTATCCTGAAATTAATCTGATTTTAGAAACGTTCCATATTCTTCATTATAGTAACATACTTCATCCCTCAATAGCTCATGTGACATAGGTAAGCTCTGGGGCTGGTGATCACTTCTGCTACCCAAAGCATAAAAAAACCTAAATACAAACATTCCTGGACTGTTAGAATCTTTGGGCTATTTGGAGAAAAGAAGGGAGGCTCTTACTGTTTTTGACCTTCTGTTCATGGATGTTGGCAGTTCAAACATAAACAAGGAAATTTCAACAGAAGAGAACAGTCTTGCAGGACAATGAAAGTCAAATCTCAAAAAAAAAAAAGCTCTTGGAAAGGCTGTTCTGGCCATATTTCTCAACATATTCATTAGAATGTAAAGTTATAAACAGAAGGATGCTTTGAATCTTTAAAAAACTTTGAAAGCTCTTTTAAAGTTAATATAGAAGAGGAGCTACGTATTAACTCACTTTGTATACAGCTTTTCAGAAAAGTCCGATGTGCTTAAAAATAATGCAACATGTAAGTATTTACATGTCTACATGATTAATTTACAAGCATAAAAATTTCTGATAGTTATTTATGTTTTTAACTAACACTTGGCCACCTCTTTTGTGTGTGTGTGCATGTGTGCGTGGTCCTAGGGATTGAACCCAGGGCCTCCTGCTAATAAGCTTGTAATCTACCATTGAGCTACAGCTCCAGGTCCTAAAACTTGCTTCTTAAATATGAAAAGAATCTCTGGAATTTAACAAACATAAATTAATTGATTAAAAGATAATTTTATATCAAAATTCCTGTAAATAACTGGTTTTCTCTGGCATATTGTATTGTTAGACTTCACGAAGATTTTTCTAGAATAAACTTAGTTCTACTGTACCATTCTTAAGTAACTTCTGCAATTTTCACACAGTGAAATGCAGTAAAAATTTTATAAATCTGCATTGATAATTTCTAATTCCCTCATTTACAAAAATCTCTAACATTTTTACTTTCTGGTTTATCCAAATATTAAGTTAATTTGAAAGACAACATGAAAATAAATAAGATATACTATGATGTTCACTTGAAATTGAATAAGTTAATTGGTAGAAAAACTGATGTTTTTCTTTTTTTAAGATTCCATTTACTAATTACAATATTACCTTCCCACAAGGACCTATCTTTTTAGTTCAGATCAAGGAAACCTGCCATCAGCCTGGGTTACCCTCTAGTGTCAGATAAAGAAATCCCTAACAGAAGTAGGCACAGAGGCAATTAGAGTGGGTATATTTTCAATCTCCATCAGTCTAACAAATGAAAATGTTTAACTGGCTGACAGCTACAAATTCTGGGAAGGATGCAATGATTCACAGAATCCTAGAACATGTGGGGGTCTCCTCCTGCTTTATAACTCTAATAATACCTGGGAAAGCTTACAAGTTGACCCATGACGACTTGGCTTTCTCTTTTGTACTTTCCATGATGCAGCACTGATGACCTCCTGAGATAACCAGCTCAGTGACACACACTTGAATATATAGCTATTTCTTTCTATTGAGCTGAAACTGCCTCATTGTGTTCTACTCAGCTAGCACCATGAAACTTTCAGGGAAAGAACTATTTTCGTTTATATACCAGAAAATTTCAAACAAATTACCTGCTATCATCATATCATGTATCTGTACAAAACAAGTACAGTACACATTCAAAATTTAATATTAATTGCCCTTCAAATCTCAAACACATCTTTATTTCTTTCAGATTGGCCTACCATTGTATATTTGTTGAACAGTCTTTAATTTTAATGAAAGTAATATGTGCACTTGATCAAACTCAAACAACATACAACAGTTTGAATGAAAAAGTCTTCATGTTAGCTTTCTGTTGCTGTGACAACTTGGAGGAGGAAAGGTTTATTTTGGCTCACAGTTCAGAGGTTTAAGTTCATAGTTGATTGGTTCCATTGCTCTGGAAAAAAGTGAGGCAGAATGTTGAGGTGGAAGGATAGGGTGGAACAAAGCTGCACAGCACAAGAAGCAGAAGAGGAAAAGGGAGGAAGGGGCATGCTCCCAGTACCCTGCTTCCTTCAGCCATGCCCCTCCTGCCTATCACTTCCACCTCCGCCCAGTAATCCATTCAGATTATTAATCCATCAAATAGATTCACCCCTGGTGATGGTGGAACCCTTGTGATCCACTCACTTCCTCAAAGCCCAGTCTCTGGACAATACTGCACTGGGGACCAAGTCTTCAACATATGACCTTTTTGGGGACACCAGATTCAAACCATAACAGTCTCCCTATCTGAGCCCCAATAGTTTCTGCAGAAATTTTCTATGCACAATTAAGCATATACATGTACAGTCTTTTAAAAAGAGAAATACAGGGGCTGGGAGCTCAGTGGTAGAGCACATGCTTAGCTCCATGTTGAATCCCCAGGACCATAAAAATGAATGAATGAATGAATGAGTAAATAAATAAATGAGAAAGGTAATTATACTATTTGTATATTTATGCATCTTGCTTTTGTCACTTAATGATATACTTTAGAGATCTTCAGTTATTAGCACATAGAGGTATTTAATGGTCCACTATACAGACACATAATTTATTTAACCCATGTCTTTTTTTACTGACATTAGGGTTATTTGCAGTTCTTGCTATCAGAAATTTTATAGAAATATATATATTTTTGCACACATTTTTACATAATTGTACAAGTACTTGTAATACAAATTCCTAGAGGTGAAATTGCTAGAAGAGCATGTATATAAATTATAATTTTTTTCTTTCTTTGATCTTTCAGATATACATGACAGTAGAGTGTATTTTGACATATATATATGGAGTATAACTTATTCTAATTAGGATTCCATTCTTGTACATGATGTGTAGGTTCACTGTAGTATATTCACATATGAACTTAGGAAAGTTATTTCCAATTTATTCTACTATCTTTCCTATTTTCATCCTCCCTCCCTTCCCTTCATTACCCTTTGTATAATCCACTGAACTTCTATTCTCTCCCCACCCTTGTTGTGTATTAGCATCCACATGTTAGAGAGAATATCAGCCTTTGGTTTTCTGGATTGGCTTATTTCACTTAGCTTGATAGTCTCCAGATTCATTCATTTACTTGCAAAAGTCATTCTTTTTTATGGCTGATTAATATTCCATTGTGTATACATGGCACATTTTCTTTATCCATTCATCCATTGAAGATAGGTTTATAGTTTGACTAACAGCAAGGGAGAATGATGTTTTCCTTCATTCTCTTCTCTAATTTGGATATTATAAAAACTTTAAATGTTGCCAATATTTAATTATGGATAAGTATTTTTCATATGGTTTTTAGCACCTGTCATTTCTTATGAATCTCTTGCCCTTAAGATTTGGCCATTTTTCGGCCATCAAGAATACAATAGGGGGCTGAGGTTGTGGCTCAGTGGAGGAGCACTTGACTTGCACATGTGAGGCACTGGGTTCGATCCTCACCACCGCATAACAATAAGTAAACCAAATAAAGACACTGTATCCATGTATAACTAAAAAATATATATATAAAAAAAAAACAGGGCTGGGGTTGTGGCTCAGTGGTGGTGCACTTGCCTGGCATGTGTGAGGCACTGGGTTCAATTCTCACCACCACATAAAAATAAATAAATAAAGCAAAGGTTTTGTTTCTATCTACAGCTAAAAATATTTTTAAAACTTCAATCAAAATAAATCTGCCTCCTATTTATATAATCATCTTATTTATATATTATTTATATTATCCTTTTATGCAACTTACATAAACTTAATTATACTATTATTTGCTGTGCTACAACTTTTTGAACTGTTATAAATTCATAGTTACAGATAACAAAGTATGCTTTCTTATATTTCCTGTTTCAAGAACTAATGGACACAGCTTCTTCCTGGTCTCTGAAATTTAAATTTCCCTAAATTCATAGATCAAATTCAGGTAACCCTCCTGGGTTTAACATAGTCTTCTTGGCCTAGTTAACCCATTCTTCTACTTCATAAACTGCTTCATGCTGGTTTGCTCTTTCCACCACTGTTCCTAAAGCACATGAACAAACTGTGCTTCAGAAAACTTGACCCTTAAAATAACTAATTATTATTACAAACTTCAGTCACATTTTCTGAGAATCTCTTAATAATAATCCTTAAATCTGTCACTAACTGTATGCAATAGTCTGAAAGAGTGTGCCCCCCATTCACACATGCAAAGTGAATCTTTGATGTGGTGATATTAAGAGGTGCAGCCCTGGAAGGTGGTTAAGTCATGAGGGCTCTTCCCTCAAGAAAGGGACAAGTGCCTTTTAAAAGTGGCCTGAGGGAGCTTCTTTGCGCCTTCTGCCATTAGAGGACACAGCACTAAGGCACCATGCATGAAGCAGAGTCTCATCAGAAAACAAACTCAACTGGCATCTTGATCTTGGACTCTTCAACCTCTCGAACTGTGCAATATAAACCTTTGCTGTTCAGAAATTAGCCAGTCCAAGTTATTTTATAACAGCAGCCTGAATGGACTGAGACACTATGTTTTTGATTTCTGAATTCTGTACAGCAGAGATGAAAATTCAACTTGCACTACAGATTTGAGGAAGAAAATCCACGATGCCTTTGTTTGCCTAACTCTTACCTAGTCTTTCTCCAATAGATCACCATTGTTTATTATAGAAAGAAGCAAATCTAAATGTTTAATTTTGAATGAAGTTTGGTCTAAATCCAATAATAAAGTCACTTCAGATCATAGAGTTCATTTTATTTAAAACAGACTCCACTTATAATTTCCATATTAAAGAAAACATCCTAAGACAAGACACAAAGTAGCCTGCCATATAACAAAAGCAATATTTTATGATTCTATGTAGCTTACAATATGTTTTCACATGATTGTTTTATTGGCTTCTCATAATAATCCCCTATGAACCCTATTTGATTGGTGAGGAAAGGAAGAGACATTAAATATCCTGCCCAGGGCCAACCAGCTAGCAAGTGGCTGACCCAAGATGCAAAGCAAAACTATGTCTCCTGCCTCAAGTCTTGCCTCATTCTATTTCTTGACAGGTTTCCCTAAATCATAGACTAGCAAGGCTAATAATGATGAAACGTACAGGTTAAGATGTGGCACAGTGGTACACACCTGGAATCCCACCTACTTAGGTGAAGTGGAAGGATCACACATTCAGGCTAGCTTGGGTAACTTAATGAGACCCTGTTTTAAAATTCAAAAAAAAAATTTAAAAGGTCTCAGATACAACTCAGTGGTAGAGTGCTCCTGGGTTCAATCCCTAGTACTACAAAGTTTAAAAAAATTTTTTTGACTGTAAATTGAAATTCTAGCTCCAATTGGCTAAAATAATGACATCTACTATCCTATAACAATAATACAAAGTTCAAGAAAGAAAGAACATGAAATTGGGATTCAATGGCTCATGGAGGTCACTACCATTCTACCACTCATTCTTGTATAAAGCTCTCCTTGATCCATAGATCAGTTGCCTGCCAGTAGTACCAGCGGTGCATAATTTTTGCAGGGAATAGACTGCTAAAATCATGGGACATGCATCTTTGTCTTATGTAAACAATGTAAGTTATAGGACAGAGACAGTGTGTAAAACATTCCACAGGATATTTCTCCTCACTTTCCAGTCACTTTTGCATGGAACACGTGGCAAGATCAAAGTAACTGACTGAGAGAATGGTGAGTCACTATTAGGATGAGACAGCATGTGTGCCTTGTGTCTCAACTGTCTGTCTTTCCCTGATGTAACTTTGGGGTATTCATGGTCACATGTTAAAATAGTTAATCATCATAAAATGGAAGTAGCCTGGATACCAGCATCACCAGATGGAGGAAGGATCTGTCAATTTGTATTAGACTTGAATTAATCTGTAAATAAATGTTTGTTTCCTTGAGCTACTGAGATTCTAGGGTTTGAATGAATGTTGGGATATTTAGCTTTAATACCTGGACTAATCCTGATTATATGCCTCTCTGAGAAAAAGTCACACACTGGAGCCGGGTGCAGTGGCACACGCCTGTAATCCCAACACTTTGGGAGGCTAAGACAGGAGAATCGTGAGTTCAAAGCCAGCCTCAGCAATGGCAAGGCGCTAAGCAACTCAGTGAGACCCTGTCTCTACAAACACAAAATAGGGCTGGGGATGTGACTCTGTGGTCAAAGTGCCCCTTAGTTCAATCCCAGTACCAAAAAAAAAAAAAGTCACACACTGACCTCCATACACATCATCTGAGTTGGAATGGTCATGCAGAATCATTTTCATTTACTACATGGAATTTTATAATATGAGAATTCCTCTGCTTTTCAATTTGAGACTCAAAGTGGTGGGGGTGGGTAGGACACAAAAATTCGCATTTTTATTGATAAATCTTGCTGTATGAAAAATTGTGCAATTTTAACAAAAGGCACCACTAGAAGACGGAGTGCTTTTACAGGTATGGCTTTAGCTTCTTGAGGATCTTCAAATGACCAATTAAAAAATAAAATTCACAGCCAGGTGTGGTGGCACACACCTGTAATCCCAGTAGCTCGGGAGGCTGAGGCAGGAGGATCGGGAGTTCAAAGCTAGCTTCAGCAAAAGCGAGGCGCTAAGCAAGTCAGTGAGACCCTGTCTCTAAATAAAATACAAAATAGGGCTGGGGATATGGCCCAGTGGTTGAGTGCCCCTGAATTCAATCCCTGGTTACCCCCCCCCCCCCAAAATAAATAAAACAAAATTAACTCAGGTAAAGCTGTTAAACCTTAGAGCACAATTTACCTATTCTGGTTTTTTGCAAACATTTATTAAGCAACTACTACTGCTTAGCCCTGAGCAAGAGGCAAGACATGCAAATAAGATTATGTCCAAATTTTACAATCTGCTAGTGAGACACACAAACGGATAATGTCCAGGAAATTGAACAGCTGGTCAAATATTACCTAAGATCTACTATGAAGATAGCATACTGTTTAGTAATGTCTAAGATCAGATCTCTGTTAGTGGCAAAAACCAGGAATTTCCAGGTCTGCCAGGCTCCTAACAAAGGCCCATGTAAATTCTAAAACTTTAAATAAAAATAGCAAGCTCTTGCCTCCATGTGTGAGGCTCTGGGTTCAATCCTCAGTACCACATAAAAATAAATAAATAAAATAAAGATATTGTGTCCATCTACAACCAAAAAATTTTTTTTTAAAAATAGCAAGCTTTTACAAAAATTGAATTCTTCACAACATTTAGAAAATCTAACTGCAGTCTGTGAGGAATGAATTGGACACCAAACTAGGAACTACAAAGAAGATAACCATGAGCCCTGAAATTTGAACTTTTATAGTCTTTGTTGTATTATTTAAGGAAAGTCAATTCTGCTAAACAGAGAACAAGAGTAACAAGGAGGAGGACGAATTCAACTATATCTAGAGAACATGTAAGGAAGTAGCTATGGAGACTTTTCATGGCGCTTTAACAAAAAATATTGTACATTGGGCATGTTTATAAATAACAAAAATTTATAAATTTATTTCTGGAAGATGGAAAATCCAAGACCCAACATGCCTTATGGTTTGGATCTAGAATGTTCTCTGAAGGCTCATGTGTTGATGACTTGGTACTCAATGAAGTAGTAGTGTTCAGAGTGGGGATTTGGGGAAGTTCTTGGATCGTGAGGGAGCCAACATTATCCATGGATTGACTATGGGGAGGTGGCAGAAACTACAAGAGGCAGGACGCAGTTAAAGGGAGTGGACCCTTGAGGGCGTGCCTTTGAGGACTATATCTTGTCCTTGGTGCATCTCTCTCTCTCCCTGCTACAATGTGAGTAGTCTTCCTCTACCACACCCTTCCATCCTAAAGTACTATCTCACCATAGGCCCCCAAACAATGGAGCCAAGCTACTAAAGGCTGAAATCATGAGCCAAAATACACCTCTCCTCCCTTAAATTTTATTTTTTCAGGTATTTTGTCACAGTAATAGCTGGCTAACAGTGTCTTGGTGTCTGGTGACTCATTTGCATGGCAGTCCACTTTCTGATTTATAGATGGCTTCCTTTTGCTATATCCCAACATGGTGGGAGAGTGAGGGAATTCTTTGAGGTCTCTTTTATAACCACAGTAATCCCATTCTGGGAGCTATACCTTCATGACCTAACACCTCTCAGAGCCCTCCCTTCCAACACCATCACCTTAGGGGGTAGGTGTTAACATGCAAATTTTGAGGAGGTGGTTTGGTCTATGACATTCTCCCTCTGCCCTTCTCCTTGCAAATTCTTATCCTTTCACATGAAAAATACGTGTTTCATTCCAACAGCCCAAAAGTTCTCATTCCAACACTGACTCAAAAGTCTAAAGTCCAAAGTCTCATCTAAATATGATCTAAATCAGATATGTGAGACATTCAAGGTATGACTCATACTAAGGCAAATTCTTCTCCAGCTGTGAGCCTGTGAAATCAGACAAGTTAAGTGCTTCCAAAATACAATGGTGAGTCAGCCATATAGGCATCCCCATTCTTAAGGGGAAAAAGAGAAAAGAACAGAGTGACAGGTCCTGAGCAAGTCAAAACCCAATGGTGCAGAAATTCCATTAAACACTAAGGGTGGAGAATAACTCTTTCGTTGCCGCAATGTTCTATACTCCAGGCCCACTAGAGCACAGGCCTTGTCTTCTGGTCCCACTGTGGCAGGGATCCTGCCCCTACAGCTTTGTTGGGCAGGGGTTATATTTTCCATTGCTCCAAGTGATCCTGCTCTTAGGGCTTGGCAGGTTGGTCCTGCAGTAGCTCTCTGCCTGGGCCCCACCTCTCTAACTCTGTGGGATGGTGGTTCCATCCTTTGAAATCTATCTAGGTGGAGGCAGCCTTGCTCCCATGGCTCAAGTACCCTGTGCACTGCACAGGTGGTGCTATGTGGTCAATGAAGTTGGCTGCCTATGCCTTCTGGAGAAGTCACCACCACACTGCATTGGGCCTGCTGGAGCAGTACCTGGGAGAGCTGAGTGAGGAGTGTGGCTCCAGAGCATGAGGAACCCAGACTAAGATGCAAGAAAGTGCTGGGTAGCAATCTACAAGATCCTGTAGACACCCAGGCACAGCAGCCTCTCTACTGAAATTGCTCTGGCTCAAGGCATAAACTGAGAGTATGCATCCTTGTGATTTCTAAACTGCCTTCGGGGATATTCTTCCCCTGTCTTGGAAACTCCTAGCTTTCCAAGCTAGGACAGTTGATCCATATTAACTTCCTTTTCCAACAGTGGCTTGATCAGACCCTTCGTGGTTCCCCCACCACCCTCAACTGGCTATCTCATTCTTTGCAGTGGGAATAGTCTGAGAATTCCCCAAATCTTTAAAAGTTTTGTTTCTTCAGCTTTTTCCTTAGAAGTTGCTTTAACTCAATGTCCAATTTCATTGTTCACAAGTTCTACCTTCTACAAAATACAACAATTGAACACAATTCAGTCAAGCTGTGTCAAAACAGTAAAACTTGAACATAATACAGTCTAACTCTTCACCACTTTGTATGAAAGTCACCCTTCCTCCAGTTTCCATGCTCCTTACATTCATCTGGAACCTCATCAAAATGGCCTTTACCATCTATATTTCTACCAACATCTGTTCAGGGATTACTTAGATAATCTCTTAGAAGATTAAGGCTTTCTCTATCGCTTTCCTTTTTCTCACTCTCCCTCACCAGAATTTTCTTTATAGTCCATTCATAGGCATGTAAGCTTTTTTTTTGGTACTGAGGATTAAACCCAGGGGTGCTTAACCACCGAACCACATCCCCAGCCCTTTTTTATATTTTGAGACAAGGCCTTGCTAAATTGCTTAGCACCTCACTAAGTTACTGAGGCTGGCTCTGAACTCATGATCCTACTGCCGCAGCCCCCTGAGCTGCTTGGGTTATAGGTGTGTGCCACTGCATCTGGAAATGTAAGCTTTTTCTGGCATGCAACTCAAAATTCTAGCAGCCTCTATACAATACCTAGTTACAGAGTTGTTTCCATGTTTTTAGGTATTTGCTACAGCAACACCCCATCTGTCAGCACTAATTCTGCCTTAGTCTGTTAGGCTGCTATAATAAAATTCCTATAAACTGAATGGCTTATAAACAACAAATATTTATCTCTCATTGTCCTAGAGACTGGAAAGTACAAGACAGGGCACACAGCATTGTCTATGGCAGAGACATTCAGAGACATATTTAATACAGACAATTAAGAAGAACAAAATAAGCACCCAACGTTTATGAGGTACCAAATATTTATGGCCAATTGATTATAATCATGTGGGCCCTACATGTTGTCTGCTTGAGATGTGTAAATAAAAATTCATAGCTATTCAGTAGGGTACTGGCAACTTACAATTGTACCCAGGCCTACTTGCGCCTGATGACCCAGCAAGCTAGGCTGGTTCCAGGCACATTCCTTCCGCTATGCACCCTACTCACACTCAGTGCTTGTTCTCCAAAGCACACCACGATGATGCAAGGCTAACATGGCAGAGAAAGGCAAGAGGAACTGGACATAAGAACATAAATTCAGGAGTATAGTCCTTTCTTTCTATTTCCCTTTTAAGTAGGCAAACCAATTCCATTGTTCCCTCTTGCTTTTGCTGTGCTTTGACTAAATAAATTCTATGACTAGAATATTTTAATTTGGTACATGAAACTTTCTGTTCTCTGACCACAAGTCCCTGCTTGCTCTTGGGGTATGTGGAAGGTAGCTGATGGTATCAGGTAGAAAGGCTACAAGAGTAAGGGTCCCAAGCTCAAGAGAAAGACGATAAAGCCTGGAATATCCTTGAAACTGTCAGAACCAGCAAGAGTTGGGGCTTGATCAGGAAGAGAACACTGCTATACCAAAAGAACTGATCCACAAATGTGCCAGGCACAAGTCTAATATCTGAACTCACCCACAAATCAGAGCATCCAGTGTAAGAACCTCTACCTGTGCATTCTAGCTCTTGTTTCTCCATCTACAAGGATATGAAAACTACCACTCTCCACCCACCACTCCTCCAAATGCCACCAAGCCGCTTTGAACAGAGTAGAGAAAGGCATAGGAAATCCAAGACTCAGGATTCACCTGAGAGAACCTGACATTTAAAACTAGAAGAGAGAAGATAACATTAATTGGCAATATAATTTCCCACTCTGCCTGCAGGTGAGTGGTTTACTGAGGAAAAATAGATTTGTTTCAATAAAACAGCTACATTTTCTTTGTCCTATGAGTGGTTATGTAAGTATATGTGTGAGCCTACTATAGTAATGCTAGTAGCAAAATTCCATAATACTACCTATATGAGAAAGGGTTACATAAAATCACTAAGGAAGAGAAAGCAGGTTAGTCAATGGACATAGAAAGTGTTCCAGTTCAAGAGGTCATGACACAATAGTTCACACGTGTGCACATACACACTCGCCTAGAACAAACATCTGTAATCCATTATTTTGTCTGAAAAATGACTCTTCCGCAGCAGGACACTTGATCAGTAGCTACACATAACATATGTCTACATAGAAAAGTCCCAAACTAAGAAGCAATCAGCTCATGTGTATGTAGTACACAAGCATACAAAGGAAAAGTGACTTTGTTCTTACTTTCTCATTACAAATGTTAATAAAAAAAAGTTTTTATTCACCAAAAGCTACCATTTTCCAAACCTACTGTGTACATCTTGTAAAAACATATTTCCTCCTACAGGTAAACTGGGGCACAGCCCAATAAATCCAGGCTATAGGAGGAATGGTAGGAATGGTTCATAATTACTGAGTTACCAGAATGAATAATCTCTAAAACTGTGCGATTTTTATGTCAACATGACATGAAATTTTGTACACATTTCGGATATAAACTGAGGGAAAATATGGAGTCAGTCTGAATTTCAGTCAAAGTATTGCAGATCGGTGTATTGCAGGGCAAAAACATAAGTAAGACTCTAATCAGACAGAGATGGCAATAAATCTGCATGACAAGTACATCAATCTGCTGCCTCCTTCTATACATTTTCAGTTATAAAATATTTCTTTTACAAAGGTGGAAAACTACAAGACATAGCTCTGTAGTAAAAATCAAAGTCAGCATCTTACTCACAGATAAATCAGATTTTGAAAGAACCGCATTGAAGTGATAAAACCATTTGTGTATCTAGAAGCTGCAAGCCAGGGGCTAAGAGAGAAGACAGGCACAGAGGGCGCTGACGAGGCCGAACCTGCAGCTTTGCTAAGAAAATTCAATCTGTGAGGCTGGTCCACCATCTGGTGACCATTCTGGGTTTTTGTGTCAAAAATTTCCTGGTTATTTCTAGATATTTGAGGATGCCAACATAACCTACAAAAAAATTATAGGTCTTCCTGAAACTTAAAA
The DNA here is from genome assembly GCA_004024805.1 of Geosciurus inauris. Lineage (NCBI taxonomy): Eukaryota > Metazoa > Chordata > Mammalia > Rodentia > Sciuridae > Geosciurus > Geosciurus inauris. The sequence continues at coordinate 128,596 of PVHX01000583.1, read as the reverse complement.
AAAAAATCTGATTTGGATGTGATTTAAAAGGTGATAATAAAGAACACAATATTTCTCAATTAGTACCTTTAGAGACAAATAAAATTCTCTCTTGGAATACAACATCAACTTGAAGTATAAATATATATGCTACACAAATACACATGCTTTTTCTATATACAAGTAAAATTTTAAGAAACAGCATTCTGTCAATTGTATCACTGACAATATTTGATCATTACAATAAGTTTTGTATAGAGCACCAACAAAATTATTTAGAAATTTATGAAATTTAGTCTTCACAATGTGCACATTTTCCCATGGATTCTGAGTTGTATTGATGCTACTGTTTCTAATCACCAGAATCCTGATGAATAAGAATTCACAAGCATTTATCAAGAAGCTACTCCAGCATCATTTTCAACAACCTTTCTGAAACAAAAATTCCCAGAACTGCCAAAGGAAAATAGGAATGTGCACTAGAAAAGTGTCACACACATACTCAGAGACAATGAATCAGTGGTTATTTTAATTCTTAGGCTAGCTACAAGAGTTTTCTAACTAAGATTAAGCACTCGTAGTTAACTCTTTAGGAATAATAAAGCCCAAACACTGGAGACAGTGTTCCACATTAAACCAAGTTGACTTACTGGAATCAACTCAAGCATGGCATCTTTCTTCACCGTTTTTAGGAAAAGTGGACAAAATGCTGAGTGCCACCCATAATCCTGCTTAACATCCATCTGAATAGACAGGAATTTTGGTAACAAACCTTCCTCCATGGCTGAAGAGGGAAAAACAAAGTTCCACAAACATCCCCTCAGAACCGGGAGGACGGAGGCCTCCTCTCCTCAGCCCAGGCAGCACCCACAGAAGGCAGAAGGCCTGTACTCACACAGATGGCTAGCGCTCCTGCCCCCATTCTCTCAGGAAGTGTCTAGAAGAACTGATGAAGTCCAGACGAAAACATTAAAAGGGCAGCAAAATTCGAAAATTCCACTCCCTGGATATGTTTTGATTTGAAAAGCAGCTCCCAATCTGAAGGCCCCACGGTAGGTGAAGAGCAGCTGGACGCATCTTAGCAAGTGTGGTTTTGCTTCTAGTTCGGCTAAGCCCACATGGCTGGGAGGACGGCCTGGAGTTGAAATTTGATCCAGAGCGTCGGTGTTGGCAGGCAGCCGGGGTCACGTGACTCGGTTCTGAAGTTGCTGACATCCCCTTCTTAAGCCTGACCTGCTGGATACCACACACACGCTCCTTCAGTTCGGAAAACTGCCTCTGGCCTGGTGGTATTTATTAATAGCATTCAGAGCACACAGCAGAAATGCAAACTTGCTTCCTTGTCACTACTTGTCTCTAAGGAAAATTTACATAGTCATACTCAAGTTTAAATCCACTGGCACAAGCCTCATCTTTCTGAGGCAGTTTTCTATTGTCCGCTAGAAACCAGCAAAACTCTACCAAAGTTTTCTTCCTTCCACCCTTACCCTTTCAGAATTTAAATGAAAATGCTCTTTTCTATGGAGGTTTTTTTTTGTTTTGTTTTGTTTTTACTGCTTCTAATTACTTTCAAGTTATCTTACACATATTGATGTTAAACATAAGCAGCATACTTCCAGGCCTGCGCAATTCCACATACATGATTTGCAGTCTGGAAAATTTGCCTGTAGCCAACAGTTTCAGTAACTTCTACTCCACACACTGTGTCAATAGAAAATTTGATTTTCAGTTTCCAAATATTTGAACTGAGAGCTAAAATATCTGTTTCAGGTAATATTGAGGAAACTATCCTATTTTTCTTATTACTCTTTCATTAAAATTTTTTTTCATATATATCTGGCATATTTAAATAATGCTGACTAATTTTACATGTGAGGTTTCATGTGATTCAATTGTACCAATGACAAAGGCATAATAACAGTGTGTCTTTTTTTTTTTTTTTTTGGTACCCGGGATTGAACTCAGGGGTACTCCACCACTGAGCCACATCCTCAGCCCTATTTTGGGTTTTATTTAGAGACAGGGTCTCACTGAGTTGCTTAGTGCCTTGCTGTTGCTGAGGCTGGCTTTGAACTCGTGATTCTGTCTCAGCCTCCCCAAGTGTTGGGATTATAGTCATGCGCCACTGCGCCTGGCTGTAACATTGTATCTTAAGAGAATTAGGTGGAAAGAAAAGGGAAAACCAAAATCAGCTCCTATTTTAACACTTCCTTTCCCATTTAATATTTCTTGTATATCTATAACCAACCAGCACTTCCCAAAGCACAGTCAAGATACCAAATCATATTAAGCAAACCACAGACATGACAGCATGTATTTTGTCTATGTGTGCATGTAAAACATTGTGCAGACTCTACTTTCACAAGGGAGGATAACACTATTCAAATCCTATACAAGGGAATGGGGTTGAGAGAATGGAGAGAATCTTTTCCACCAAAAAAGAAAACAATTTATCTCACCTTCATCTAGATTTTACCTTATGCTTCCCATTCAACCATCAGAAAACTGGACTGATTCCTAAAGTTTTGATTTAGGAATAAAATTAATTTTGTCTTATGTTTCTGATAAGTATTGCTACTTCATTGTGAAAATTTAAACCCTAAAAATTAGGTCCCCTGTAGGCCCATCATGCAACATCACCTAATCAATATTCTTTACCTCTATTGATCAGACACTGCTATATGTTGTACTGACATTGATTAGAAGGACATGGTACCCTCTCGCATGAATAATACAATGTAGGGTGGGAAGAATAAAACTAATAACCCTTTGTAACTAGTAAATGCAAATGGTGGTGCTCAGGACACACTCTCCCAAAATATGGTATCCTGGCATATTGAATATTTTAAACTGAAGGAATTGAGGGAACCACAGAGCCAGGAAAGCTGTTCTTACCTTCCTTTGCCCTTCTCTCCTGCAGCAGGTCATAGGACCAGCTTCATGTGAGAGACATCCTTCCTACACCCAGAGGAAAAGATCACTCTTATCTCTGGAGATGAAGAGTCAGGGAAAAGAACCTGAGCAAACAGGCCTTGCTAAATCTCCCTCAGTTTATAACCAATAGATCATGCCCCCTTTGTCCTATTATATTTCTTCACACTGTCCACTCTTCATCAAACCTAACATAAAAGCACACATCAAATCTAATATAAAATAAACAATTTCGGGGCTGGGGCTGTGGCTCATTGGTGGAGCACTTGCCTCGCATGTGTGAGGCACTGGGTTCGATCCTCAGCACCACCTAAAATAAATCAATAAAGGTATTGTGTTCATGTACAACTAAAAATGTTTTTTAAATATATTAAAATAAACAATTTCTTTGGACCTTTGTTTCCTTATGAAGGCTGCCAGGACACAAAGTTTAGTGAATGAATTTGAATGCCCTTCTCTTAACAATCTGACTTTGGTTACCGAAGCCTCAGCTATGAACCTAGAGATGGTGAGGAGATGTATTTCCTCCCCTACACAGATGTGCTTCTTTATTAAGAAGCAGAGGAAGTGAAAGAGAGAAACACAGACATCCATCAATAGGTCACATAGGTACTTGCAGAATATTTTCTTTGCTTGTCAAAAAACCATACTTTAAATCTCATTTATGATAATTTTATATCCCAATTTTTTTACTTAATGTTGTATCAGAGGCATGTTCTCAGGTTGTTAATAACATTATTAATAAATTAAGTCACATGTAATATTACATACGGTATATATAACAGCTTCTGTAGTCATTCTCCCATCTCTAGACATTTACATAGTTTCTGATTTTTTTATTCTTTGGTAAAGATTTCTGAAAATGAAATTTCTGGATCACAGGGGATATAGACATTTGTTTAAGGCTCTTGACATATGTTGGCTTTGGCTGTCTATAATTTTTAACCCATCCAACCCAAATTTGAAGATTTTATGAAATACTTTCTAGTTTAATAAGTGAAAATGACTTTTCATTTTAAAACTTACATTTACCCTTTTATTATCAGTAAAATTAAAATTCTGCAATTAAATAGCCATTTGTATTCTCTCTTCTGTGAACTGCTTTGGTCTGTCTTCTTTATCCATTATCAACTGCAGTCTTATTAGCTGAAGTCTTTTCTGTAGGGTCATTGTATGGATTAAATAATAAAATTCATTAGCAGGCACCATGTGAAAGCCTGTAATCCCAGTGATTGGAGAAGCTGAGGCAGGAGGATCATGAGTTCAAAGCCAGCCTCAGCAACTTAGTAAGGCCCTAAGCAACTCAGCAAGACCCTGTCTATAAATAAAATATAAAAAAGGTCTGGGGATGTGGCTCAGTGGTTAAGTGCCCCTGAGTTCAATCGCTGGTCCCCCCCAAAATAAAAAAAATTTTAAAAAATAAAATAAAATTCATTAAAAAACAGTGGGAATAAAAACAACATTTTTGGATGCTTATTATATAGTTTAATTATATGCAGACTTGGAATTTATTTTGAAAAATATTTAAATAAGATATAAATTGATATTTTACTTGTCATATAACTGCTGGGACCCAGACCTGCTAATAGTCCCCAGTATCTAATCTCTCTGATAATACTAGATTCTCTTCTCCTCTTTATGGTGTTTAAGCCAATGGTGGTCCAGTGAGGACTACATTTCCCATCCTCTCATATATGAAGATATGGTCATGTGACCATGTACTCATTAAGAGAATGTGAAAGGGTAGGTAGGTGCGACCTGTGTTGCATGCTTAATAAAAAATGCCTTGCTCCACATTTCCTCTTTCACTTCACCATAAGCAGAAACTATCTTATCACAGAGAAAAGGGACAATGTCCCAGGGGATGACAGAGTAAATCAATGGAAGGAACCCAGATCCTTGAATGATCTTGTGGAGTACAGTCGCCTTTTAAGCCTAGACCAACAGGACTCTTCCATGAGAGAGAAATAAAACTCTCAAATATGCTACTGTCTATATAAATATAGATATATAGATATCTCCCCCCCCCACTTTTGTCTTTAGCCTGATACACTAACTGGATGATACAAACCCATTTATGGAGCAAATTTTCCATTTTCCACTTGTGATACTGTCTACAGTATATCTTAAGTTCATATACACATACCATATATACATATATACACACATGCATACCCCAAGGTCTTTTTCAGGCTAATATGCATTTTACCTTCTTTTATATCCTTAATATTTTAATAATTACTATTATAATTCACTACTTATCTGATAAAGATAGTGCTCTCTCATTGTTCATCTCTTTCAAAACCTTACTACACTCCTTTCCATCAATTTTTCATGATGAATTAAAAAATAACAGTAATGTTAGAACATGATGCTGTGATATAATAAGAAATACATATTTAGTCTTAACTGAGGACTTGTGACTCAAAGCTCCTAAAACCCAAGTAATCTTTTTTAGGAGCATCTTTTTTTATATTTGGATTTGGTCCCCAGCTCCTGATACAAGTGCTCCCATGATCCTTAGAATCTCTGGAGTGATAACAGTTCTCTTATATGCTAATGAGATGATTGTTGGCTGGGGTCCCAAGAGAGTTTGGATATTTGTATCCAATATGGAAGTTGGGGCAGCATGGTTTCAGGATACTTTCAAGGCATAATTAACAGGGTTGGAACTTTCAGCCCCTTCCCTGACCTTTAAGAAAGGGGGTTGGGAGGATTGAGTTAATCGCAAATACCAGTGACTTAATCAACCATGCCTACATAATGACAACTCCAGAAAGATCAAAATGGGGTTTGGAGTCCTTCTAGATTGGTAAACACCTGGTGGTGCTAAGAGAGTGGAGTGGAGTGCCAGAACAAAGTATGGGAGCTCCCCCATCCCCCGCATTTGCCTTGCTCTAGGCATCTCTTGTGTTTTCCTGTTTCTGAGTTGGATCCTTCATAATGGTCATGAGCAATCTAAGTCATTAACATAGACCAAACATATTTGTGTCTTTCCACAATATCAGAGTTTACTGAGCAATAATAAATTAACAGGCTTCAAGACTTTCGTGGGTGGTAGTTCTCTGAATACTTGTAGGACACCTACAAGTAGTCATAAGCCAGGCAATCACAAGTTCTTTTATTCAGATCTTAATATTCAAGTCATGCATCACACTATAAATAATTACTTATATATATCATTTATTTATAAATTCTGAATACTGTAACATAAATATTTATATTTTACATTGTTTTTCTATCATATTATAAATTATTTATGCTTATAACATATATATGTTACAGAAAGGCTAAGAAAAGGTTAAGGTGCTACAAGAGTGAAGAGGCTGAACTGTGCAAAGGTAGAAAGCAGATGCAAATTCAGAGTCACTATAGGCAGTCAGAGAAGTTTATGAACCAGCTAAAGAATTTGTTCAGGGAGCAAAGATATCAAAGTGCAAGAAATTAGTCTAGGCCAAGGTCTTGGTGCAGTTTCACAGTGTTAGCTTGGAATGGGCCATGAGTGGTCATCATGGGCAGGAAGTCTGCTGAAGCCTGGCAAGAGAGATTCAAGGTTTATCACTGTGCCAATTTTCCTGGGCATGGCTCCTGATGAGTGATCAGGTGATGGGGTAAGTGTGCACTGTGTCCAGTTTCAGGGTGCTCCTCCTTTGATGGGCCACGGGTGAAGGGATTGTTTCATTCAGTGGTCTGATACGCATGCTTTTTCCTATGAGTTTCATTATACCCATGCATCCATGTGCTTCTGATTAATAAGTTCACAGGTGATCATTTTTATTAGCATGATCATTTATCAGTTTGTGCCTTATGGTTGTACTAGGCAGATGGTGGCTATTTATTGATGCAAACAAGGTGTTGATCATTTTATCTCAGCACATAAACTCAAAATGGAGTAAATCATGGCAATCTACTGCTTTGCAGTAACAGGTTTAGACACAGTCTGAGAACTACTGTTCTCATGGAGTGACATCACAGCAGGATAACTTGCTCTCCACAATGACAAATCAGTAATTGTAATTAGACTGTTTTCCTGAATTACATGAGCCATTCTGGCAAATTACCAAACCCAAGGATGGAGTCACCAGAATTGCCAGCTCATAGCTAGTTGGTCGGAAGTACAGGAGATCCAGGACTTGGAAATGGCATTCAAAAAAGGAAGTCATATGAAATTGAGCCTTTAACTTGTGGGATTTGACAAAAACTCTAGATAGACTACATCAGAATTTAATTGAATCACAGGACAGCCAGTAGGTATTGGAGAATTGGTCACCTTGATTTTAAGCATGTCTCTGAATGTCAACCAATCAACAGCCATCTCATTTGAGTACCTACTCTCCTCTGGATGGTCTCAGTTTATTTACACACCTGAAAATCCACCCATCCTCCCCAGAAGAAAAACCAACAAACAAAACAAAAAACCAAAAAACACCTACATAAAATCAATAGTATGCTCTGCTCAGAAAGACCTACCTGACCAGCACATCTTGCCCTACTAAAACATTGCATGAATTTGATTCTGTCTTCTTCTTTCAGGGACTGTGTATTGATTTCATTGTTCTTTGACACAAATAATTGTTTAAATAGCCCAATTCCATGACGATTACTAAGGCCTACTTAATAAACTTGAGCTGCACTTCCCTTACTTCTTCAGGAGCTTGCCTCCCACTTCTCCAGGCCTGTTTGTCCCTTCACCTTAACTTCTGTATGCCACTGGACTGAGGCTGGCGCCTTCACCTAGAAGACAAAGCAGAGCTATCATGCCAGGCTTCACACAGGAAGAGAATTAGAACTCAACCCTCCAGGAAGCAGGCAAGAGAGTTGACTCGGGAATAGAAAGCACTATTCCTGAGATGATCACCTGAACCTGTGGCCTAGTAAACAAGAGAATAAGTGGATTTTCTTTTGAAAATAGTTTTAGTTATTTCCCTAGAGTCCTTTTCTGGACTATGTCTTATATGGTTACCATACTAATAGAAGGAATTAGTTGGAAAACAACATGTTTGAGCAGAAAGTTGCACTTGCTTTTAGGCAGACTCTAGAAACCAGTCAGGAACAATTTCACTAGGGAGTGCACATTATGATCATTTTCATCTGTATCTCCTGAAAGGTTAGTATGGTCCCCTCTGGCTTCTTTAACACCTCCCTAGAAAATCACTACTGCCTATTTATTTTACCTCCGAAAAGTTTTTGAAATCCATTTTCCCTGTAGCTACTACCATTTAAAAAGTTCAGGACCTCACCAGTATTCCTTTGGTACAACTACACCATTACATTTCTAAAACCAATTTGACTATGCCACTTTCCAACATGTTCTTTTTATGTCTATGGGCTCCATGGATAGGTTTCAGAGGGTCTGTGACCACTCATGTACTTGTATTTAAATTTTCAGTGTATGGCCTGAAGTGAGAATTCATCTTAATCTTTTTAAACATTTTGTATGCTTTTATTAGTGAATTATAGTTATACACAATAGTTGAGTTCATTTTGACATAATAATACTTTTTAACCTTTTGAAGTATAACAAACTACTCATTTATAAATGAAACCAAAAGTCCTTAGCATGGCTTTTTCTAAATCTAAACATACACCAGTATTTTCTCCATTATATACCTTAAATTCTAGCCTTCTTGCTTGCAGTAGAGAGAATAATGATCCCTTCCCCTGCCCCTCCCCTCCACCCTCCACCTAGAGGTCTTACATCCTAATCCCCAGAACCTGTGAATATGTTTCTTTGCATGGCAAAAGAGACCCCTGCAGAAGTGATTAAGTTAAGGATATTAAAGTGGGGAAGAGTATCCTGGATTATCTGGTCCTAGTCTAATAACATGAGATCATAGAAATGGCAGGAAAGTCAGAGGCCAAGGAGATTTGACCTTGGAGACAGTCATGTACTCCTAGAGCTTTGATGGCTTGAAGAGGGAGGAAGAGGCTGCAAGTCAGGAATTCACATAACCTTTAAAAAATGCTGGAAAAGGAAAAGACTCCCCTAGCATCAAGAAGGACTCTTATTTAAGTTCAAATGAAACCAATTTTAGACTCAGACCTCCAAAATCATAAAGTGATAAAGCTGTTAAGTGACTAAGTTTGTGGTACTTTGCTACAGCAGCAATATGAATTCCCTTGTCCCACAAATTAAATAAGGTATACATTTTCTCATTTTTCAGACTTTACTCATGATTTCATATTTTCCAGAAATTTACCTGTCTCCATTTTCTCCTTAAGGAACTCAAACATACTTTGATGCCCAATACCACTGTTACTAGCATTAATGCCTAACCATACTCTATGTGCATATGGTCCTGGTTTAAATCACTAGTACATTTCCACTAGTTTGCAAACCTATATTCTAGATTTCAAATACCTTAAAGGGCAAGGCAATCTCTTATCCTTTTTGGCATCCCTTGTTAGCTCCATAACTAATACACATTTGTACAGTTCATGCATTAAATGAGGTGATAAATCTGCATTGCTCACAGAAATGCCTTGAGGTTCATTTAAAAGTTAGGACAAGAAATAGGGATTACTTTAATGTTAAAAGGAAGGGTTGAAAATGTGACTGACCATGAATAGAATTTCTAAAGGATTTTTGAGAAAGAAGTTCAGAGATCTGAGAAAGGAAGAAGAGTCAAGAATCATAAATATATAAAGAGAAACTAGTCAAAGAAGAAATAAGAAGTAATACAGTGCTGCAGGAAAGTTGATGTCTGTCTGCAGCCCTTAACACTTGGGGCCTTGGTTTTAACCTTTTGTTTTTAACCAGGAACATTGCATTGAATTCTTCCAAGCCTTATTTCTGAATAAAGGTTAAATTAAAATTGTTGAGGCAATTACTTTTAACTTTTCATTTAAACAAGAACCCAGTACATTTTTCAGGCAAAAGCAAACAAAAAAGCTCCAAGAATGAAGTCCAGTGTACATCCATTGATGTGGCCCAATGGTCGAGTGCTGCTTAGTATGTGCAAGGCCCTGGGTTCAAGCCCCAGTTCTGCAAAAAATGCAAAAAAAATTGTTTTAAATTTAAATTTTTTTTGGCAGTCACAGGGCCTGTAAGTCTATATTTCTAATTTTAAGAGAAAATCAAGACTTCTGTTTAGAAGGAGAAAAACAAAACCAAGTCCTTTTGCAAAATCAAAACAAAAACAAACCAACAGTTGGTCAGGGACAATAGAAGAAAATATTCTTAACTGAAAAATAATACCCACAACTAGAATTAGAAGGTATTTTTAACTTGTGAGGGAATATAGATAACAGTAATTAGTACCTGTTCATTGGCAAGGGCTTTCACATATATTCTTGTTGAGTTCAAACAGTCCACAGTGTAGGTACTATTATTCATGTTTGTCAGGTGAAAGAATATGGGAGGTTCAGACTTGTATAATCAGTAATGGACAAAGATGGGTTTCAAACACATACTTCTTTGTCTGAAATCTAAGTTCTCACAATGCATTAAATTATTATCAGCAAATCCCTCTCTTTGGAACAGAATGATATCTCATTATGATCAGGCTGAGGGTGATGATATATAAGGAACCTCACTGCTAACTACAAGTGTGGACCAATAGCTCAACCATGAAAAATATTATATGCACTAGTAGTAGTAGAGGTACCTTCAAGAATTTATGTTTAAATATTAATTACAAAGGAAGTTTACATATATTGTCTCATTCAAACATGAACAAGCTAAGGTATGAATGCTATCGAAATCAGATCACTTGCCTAAATACACAGCTGGAAAGAGGTACAAGATTTCAAGATTTCACTTATTTATTTATTTAATAAGCAAAGACTTACTAAAAGCATACTATATATATGCGTTATATTGTATATGCTCTTCTTCTCCACAGTAAACTTTATTTATTTACTTTTATTACTGGGAAATGAACCGAGGGGTGCTTAACCACTGAGCCACATCCCCAGCCCTTTTAAATTTTTGAGACAGGGTCTCCCTAAGTTGCTGAGGCTGGCTTTGAACTTGTGATCCTCCTATGTTAGCCTACTGAACTGCTGGGATTACAGGTATGCGCCACTGTGCCCAACTCCAGTGGATTTTTTAAAAATATAGTTTATAATCCTAAAAGCCTTAAAACTCATATGTGTTTTAATATGCTAGGCTAAAAAGCACTGGTAGGAAGGATTGATCAGACATTGCTGTAGGATTCTTGTACATTAATGTGGCATTTAACAGTTTAATAACACTTCACAATACTGTAGTTACCACAGACATGAACTGCTGCCAAATATCTATTTTACAATATAACAATGTCTATTCCCCTTCATTAGAGTATAACAAACTCCTAGACGCAATGTAATTAGCTACTTCCACTTGTGATGAATCAAGTTTCTAGTCACTTACATCAAGGAATACGAAACTGCACAAAAGGGAGGGAGTCCTCTAACCAAATAAAAAAAATTTAAGGGAAGGAAAGAAGGCTGGCAGGCAGTCAGGCAGGCATGTTAAAGACCCAATACTGCATGTGAAAGACCCATCAGAGAACACTATCTAAAACTCTCCTCTTCCGTGACCATGGAATTGATAAATGAACTACAACCACTTACTGGGTAAAAATAAAAACTTATGAACAAATAAGTTCCATGCAAAATTACCTTCTGTGTTTGATGAACAAATGTTGTTGTTACTGTTTAAGCATGCACACCTGTTTCATTTTAAGACTAATGGAAACAAAACTTCCAATTGAAATGAGAAAAATATAAAAGTCCAGTTAGCTTTGAAATGGGATTTAAAAATCCCAGAAATTCCTCCTAACCACAGCAATCACGTAATCAGTGCCATAATTTCAGCACACTGTTGATAGGGACTTTCCAAGTTGTCAACTATCTCCCTATCATGTCCTCAAGGAAAAGAACAAAATGTACGAGATAGATAAGAGAAGGAGGAAAAAACCCAGAAACTAGTGAATAATACAGCCTCTTAGATGTAGAGTGGAAAGGGATGGGGAAACACATCTAACAAAGCAAAGGACGGAAACATGACAACCCAAGAGTGCAGAGGAAGTTAACACCTGCCACCACCATTCAGAATGGAGATGTCAAGGCTCAGGTATATCCGAGACACAATAAATGCACAAAAGGCAAAACTAGACATCTGTCTCCATTTTAGGGGTTTTCTACCCTATATGGAACAAAGAATAGAGTATATTTCAAACATATTTCTGCAATGATGACTATTTAAAGATTGTCAGTTTCATCACACACATATTTATATCTTTACCATCCCCTTCAGATACCATTAAAAATCTGCCCAAGCTGGGCGCAGTGGTGCACATCTGTAGTCATATGGCTACCCAGTCCTTTGGGAGGCTGAGACAGGAAAATCACAAGTTCAAAGCCAGCCTCAGCAACGGCGAGGCGCTAAGCAATTCAGTGAGATCCTGTCTCTACATAAAACACAAAATAGGACTGTGGATGTGCCTCAGGGGTCAAGTACCTCTAAGTTTAATCCTCAGTACCAAAAAAAAAAAAAAAAAAATTGCCCAAAACACTATGTGTGTAATAAGCTGATTCTAAATTAAAATGCAGGAAGAAAATATGTACCTGTTTTGGATTAACAAAATGAGGATTTCCACAGACAATCCTGAGTTGATTTGGCGAATCTCCTTATAAGGATATATATAAAACTCCCTTGCAAACATCATACAATATTGTTATGTGTGTATAAACTAGGCCTTTCCCACTACATTTGTCTTTTAGCTAATCTTCTTTTCAAATATCCCTTTCTTGGGAGATTGTGATAATATATATTCCCCTCCCACCAAAAGATCTGGGAAATAACAAATTTAGCTAGTATTTACTATTATTTGCTTCTTACTGGGCATTGTGCAAAGCAACTTATATATGCCATTTTATTTCATCCTTACAACAAAATCCATATAAAATCAGTATAATTTTTGTTCTTATTTTCCAGATAAAAAAGGTTTTATATAAGCAGCCCAAGGTCCATGGTTAGTAGGTGGCAGTCAGCAGTACAAATCAAAGGCTGTGTTTCCACAACCTATAAGGTACATCACTAAGATGCACTGACTGTTGAATCTCTAATTTTACTGTTCACTGTACCTACTTTCAACAATGGTTGAGATAACTATAATATATGGCTACTATGGAAACAAAAAAATATAGAATTCAATGGATAATAAAACTAGAGTTAAAAATTAGTCATAAGAAGAAACACAAAATTAAGCTTATGCAGGTTGATGCTATAATTAATTATGTCTAGTCCTGTGTCAGATAAAACAAAGTAAAATTCCATCTAGAAATATTTCCCTTGACATTAAATATAACTAGCACTTATCATATAATCCTTAAGAAAGGTAACTGAGTAAGTATATCATGAGCAGTTTCTTCAATATCAGTTGGGCTAAATGCAGAGATACTCCTCAGAAAATTATTTCTTGTGCCTCACCTTAACATTATAACCCTAATAAAACCAAAATATTTTTAAAAAGGGCAAAGGATCTAAATAGGCATTTCTCCAAAATATGCAAATGGTTATGAAATAATGTTCAATATCATTAGCTATCAGAGACATGAAAATCAAAACAAAAATGAGATATTACTTTATAACCACTAGGCTGGCTATAATTTTCACAATAAATGTTTATGAGAATGTAGAGAAACAAGAACCTTCGTATATCATTTATAAAAATATAAAATGCAACTAGCTGCTTTAGAAAAATAATTCCTCAAAAGGTTAAACATAGGGGATAGGGATGTATCTCAGTGATAACATATGTGCTTAGCCTCACAAGGCTCTGGGTTCAATTCCCAGCACAGAAAAACAATAACAACAAACCAACAAGAAAGTTAAACACAGAGTTCTCATATGATCTAGAAATGCCAATCCCAGTTTATCACTCAAGAGGAATGAAAACATATGTCCACACAAAAACCCGTATGTGGATGTTCATAGCCAAACAGTGGAAACCAACCCAAATGCCCGTCAATGCTGAAAGGGTAAATAAAATGTGGTATATCCATATAATGGGATATTATTTGGAGTAAAAGGAATGACATACTGATAAGTGCTACAACATACAGAACTCTGAAAGCCATGTGCTAAGTCAAAGTAGGCAGACACAAAAGGACATGATCCCAGTTACAGGAAAGGTGTGGACTAGAGGTAGTAGGTTATAGTCAAGGGCTGAGTTGGGGAAGAGTTGGGATTAAGGAGCAACTACTAACAGCGTAGGGTTTATTTTTGAAGGAAGAAACACTGAAGAAAAGCTGTCTAAAATTCACTGACTAATTGAACCTGAGTTTGAGATACACAATCATGAGACATTGAAGGGATTATTTTCACATTAAACATTTAAGCCAGACATTAACAATTGACTTCTCCAAGCATTAGAAAATCTAAAGGTAGAATTATATCATGATACATTTACCCAGATGAACTTGGGATAGTTTCTAGCCTGATGAGTTAAACTATCAGTGATTAATATTTGAACTGTATTTTATTGTGGATCTTTTGATGTGTGGGAAGCTATGAGCAAGGTAGGCATGGTATCACCCTGTGGAACCAGAATAATTTCATAAGAATATCAACAGCAGAGGAGGACTCTCCACAATTATATCTATATCAATTAAAACTATATCACTCCATAATTTTGCCTCAGTGTAAATTTAACAGGGGGTTGAGAGGAAAATAATGTGCAACCATACAAATAACCAACCTCACGGTTGGCAGGAATCACCACTATCACTTCTTCTGAATGGGCTCAACCCTCTCTCTGTTTCCCTACCTTCCTAAATAAAAATTAAGATACTCAATACCCAAATTGCTCCTGATTTTTTTACAGCACCCTATCTAAGATGGATTTTTTTTTCTAAGACAGGTTTTTACTAAGTTGCTTAGGGTCTTGCTAAATTGCTGAAGCTGGCTCAAACATTGCAATCTTCCTACCTCAGCCTCCCAAGGTGCTGGGATTAGAAGTGTGTGCCATCATGGCTCTCTCACACACGTCTTTCCTGCATCTTCCCTAAAATCACCTTAGCCAAATTCAAATCCTATTATTAACCCCTTCTAATTCCTTCTTAATGAGATACCCATTGTTTTCCAAGATATGGATATCTCTTGCTGCTGTACTAAGCCCAATTTTGGTTACAGATGTATTTCTTGTGGTATTTGGTTCATAAGAATCAACAGTATTTGTAATACATAAGGGCATGTAAAAGTTGTTTGTATGTTATGATTTTGCTATTGTTTGGAGGTTGAATGTCTCTGAAATGCCATGGGTTAAAGGCTTGGTCCCCAGGGTTGTAGTATTGGGAAGACCTATGGACATTAAGGAGGCAGGACCCTATGGGGTCGTTAGGTCATTGACAGAAACTGTGGGATTCCACTGGTCCTGCCTCTCTGCTTCCTGGCTTGTGATGTGTAGTCTACTCTGCCCTGTGCCCAGCATGATGTGTCACTATCACTAGAGGCCTAAACCAATAATGTTGCCAAGTCTTGGACCTGGGCTTCTAAAACTATGAGCCAAATAAACTTTCATTTCTTCATAAATATCCTGTCTCTGCTATTTCATTATAGTGATGGAGAGCTGGCTAATACAGCCTCATGTTCTCATTTTTTTTAAAGCATGTATACATATACAGTTATATCCATAAAAGAAAACCAATGGAAACACATTAAAACATGGAGAATAGTTATCTCTAAATGTTGATACAATTATTTTTTTTGTTTCAGTATTTCATATTTTTCTTCAAAGATTATGTATAATTTTATAAGAAGGAGGGGGAAGTAGGGGAGAAAATCTCTCTCCAAAAAGAATACATTATGAAAAGGGAATTTCAGATTCAAATAGTTATCAATAACCTAAGGCTAATCCTAGTGGCTCAGGAGGATCATGAGTTCAAAGCCAGCCTCAGCACCAGTGAGGTGATAAGCAACTCAGTGAGACCCCATCTCTAAATAAAATACAAAACAGGGCTGGGGATGTGGCTCAGTGGTCGAGTGCCCCTCAGTTCAATCCCTGGTTCCCCACCCCCCCAAACAACAACAACAACAAATCCTAAGGCTTTCAAATATAGGAATATTATAACTTGGCATGCAGCTCTTGGGACGATTACTGAGAAAGGAGAAAGATTCTCCAGACTAAAGAAGCCTAGGAAGCTCAAAAGCAGGCAGTGGCATGTGCTGAGAGGGAGAATGAGTGGTCTGAGGCACAGTGGACTTCAGTTAACCTGACTGACCAACCTGACAGAGCTGAGCGCTCCTCTAGAGAACAGCTGGAATCTGGGCACATTTAGGAAGGTAAGGTGAAATCTCACTCAAGTGTCCCACCCACATTTCTGACACCAATTAGTCAGTTCACTGGTTTCTTCAATTTATATCAAAATATTTTTTCAGGAAGCAAGCACAAATTTTATTTAAGCATTTCCATAAGCAATTTTCTTTTTTTGATTCTCCCCAAATCTTTCCTATCATCCTAGGAACTCATTCTTTTACCTTTGTCTAAACTACTATATACCTGAAAACCACCAGCCAACAAGAAAACAAAATTAAGTTTAAAAGTTCCCTATTAAGCAGCTAAATAGCTCAAGAACTGAAAAATTAAATAAATGAACAAGGAGACACAATACAGCAAAACGTATGGGTACATCAAAAGCAGTACAAAGAGCGACGTTTACAGTAATCAACATCTACATCAAAAAAGCAGAGAGGTCTCAAATAGATACACTGCTGTCTCTCAAGGAACTAGAAAACAAGAGTAAACTAAACCCCAAATTAGTACAAGGGAAGAAATAATAAGTAGAAACAAATGAAATAGAGGTTAAGAAAAAGATCAATAAAAGAAAGAGCGGGTACTTCAAAAAGATTAAAAAAAAAAGAAAGAAAAAATTGACAAATTCTTAACCAGAATAAGTAAGAAAAAGAGAGACACTTAAATAAAATCAAAGATGGAATTGGAGGCATTGCAACTGATGCCACAGAAATACAAAGGATCATTGGAGATTATTATGAAAAGCTAACTGCTAACGAATTTGATAATCTAGAATAAAGGGACAAATTGCTGGAAGTATACACTATGCCAATATTGAATCATGAAGAAAAAGAAAACCTGAACAGATTACAAGTAATGAGATTAATCAGTAATAAACAGTTTCCTATCAAAGAAAAGCCCAGAATCAGATGGCTTCACTGCTGAATTCTGACAAATATTTAAAGAAAAACTAGATAGGGAAAGGAAAGACAGGGAAATGAATCAGACATAACTTTCCTATGTACATATATAAATATACCATAGCGAATGTCACAATTGTCTACATTCACAAGAAAGTAATTTAAAAAAAAAAACTATGGGTAAATAGCAGAAAGATCAATAAAGGGAAGGAAATAAGGTGGGTGGAGGGGAGGGGAAAGAGAGGTACTGGGGTCTGAATTAGAACAAGATATATTCCATGCTTGTATAATTATGTCAAAATGGATTCTTCTATCATGTATAACTAAAAAGAGCAATAAAAAATAAATTTAAAAAAGCTTATATCTTATTAGTTCAAAATGTAAGAAAATACTTCTGTACACATTCTATGAGGCCAGCATTATCCCCATACCAAAATCAGATAAGGACTCAGCAAAACAAAGAGTACTACAGTCCAATATCCTTCATGAACATAAATGCAAAAATTCTCAACACAATGCTAACAAATTGAATCAATACTACATTAAAAAGATTATTCACCATGATCAAATGGGATTCATTCCAGGGATGCAAGGATGGTTCAAAACATTCAGATCAATAACCATGACACACCATATCAAAGGAATGAAGGACAAAGCCATATGATCATCTTGATAGATACAGAAAAGGCATTTTATCAATTTTAATGTTAAAATTTATCAATTTTAATGTTTCTTTACCTAAATGCAACACAATTAGGTTCAGAAGGAGTATACCTCAACAAAATAAAGTCATAACCTATAGCCCATGTTATACTGAATGGGCAAAATCTGAAAGCTTGCTAAGATCTGAAACAAGAAAACAATGCCTACTTTCACCACTTTTATTAAACATAGTATTGGAAGTCCTAGCCAGAGCAGGTGAGAGAAAGAAATAAAGGACATCCAAACTGGAAAGGAGGAAGTCAAATTGTCACTGTAGGCAGATGACATGATGTAGAAGACCCCACAGACTCTACCCAAAAACTTACCAGAACTAGTAAATACAGCAAAGTTACAGGTCATACAATCAATGCAAAAAAAAAAAAAAATTGGTAGTAGAAACATCAGTTGTTATATACTAATAGAGAATTATCTGATAAAGACATCCTGAAAGCAATTCCATCTACAATGCTGCAAAATATAAGATAAAATACCTAATAATAAATTTAACCAAAGAGATAAAGGAACCCTACAATGAAAATTATAAAACATTGATGAAAGAAATCAAAGAGGACACAAAGGTGGAAGAATATCCTATGTTAATGGATCAGAATAACAATGTTGCTGAAAGTGTCCATGCTACCCAAAGCTGTTTATAGATCAAATGCAATTCCTATCAAAATACCAATGACATTCTTCATGGAATTTTAAAAGAATCCCTGAATTTGTATGAATCCCCCTCACACACCCCAAAGAGCCAAAATAATTTTTAGCAAAACAACAAAGCAGTTGGCATTACATTACCTGCCTTTAAAATATGCTACAAGTCTGTAATATCAAAATAGCACAGTAGTGGCATAAAAACAGACACCTAGACCAATGGTACAGGTTAAACAACCTAGATGTAAACCCATATATTTACAGTTAACTGATTTTTGACAAAGGACCTAAGCACACACACTGGAGAAAGAACAGTCTTTTCAATAAATTGTGTTAGGAAAATTGAGTGTCCACATACAGAAGAATAAAACTTGATCCCTATCTCATCAGTTACCAAAATCAACCAAAAATGGATTCAAAATTTAAATGTGAGATTTGCAACTATGAAACTGTTGGAAGAAAACATGCTTTAGGACATTGGTATCTTGGACAAGACTTCAAAATCACAGGAAACAAAAACAAAAATGTACAAATAGGAGTACATAAAACTTAAAAGCTTCTTTTGCATAGCCAAGGAAACAATGGACAGAGTGAAGAGACAACCTTCAGAATAGAAAAAATATTTGCAAACTATGCATCTGTCAAGATGTTAATATTCAGAATATATAAAGAATTAAAAAAATTAAATGGCAAAAACCAACCCAATTTAAAATAGGTAATAGATTTAAATAGACATTTCTCAAAAGAAGAGGTACATTGGGCTGGGGTTGTGGCTCAGTAGTAGAGCATTTGCCTAGCATGTGTGAGGCACTGGGTTCAATTCTCAGCACCACATATAATAAATAAAATAAAGGTCCATTGACAACTAAAAAAAAAAAAAAAAAAAAAAAAAAAAAAAAAAAAAAAAAAAAAAAAAAAAAAAAAAAAAAAAAAAAAAAAAAAAAAAAAAAAAAAAAAAAAAAAAAAAAAAAAAAAAAAAAAAAAAAAAAAGACGAACAGCTAGCATATGCCTGTAATCCCAGTGACTCAGGAGGCTAAGGCAGGAGTATCTCAAGTTCAAAGCTAGAGCCTCAGCAACTTAGCAAGATCCTAAGCAACTTAATAAGACCCTATCTCAAAATAAAAATAAAAAGGGCTGGGAATATAGCTCTGTGTGGTTAAGCACCCCTGGGTTCAATTCCTGGTACCCAAAACAAAATAAAAACAAACAAACAAAAAAACCCATACGAATGGCCAACAGATATATGAAGGAAAAAAAAAGGCTCAGTATCATTAACCATCAGGAAATGACAATCAAAACCACAATGAGATATTGCCCTATACCAGTAAGAACAGCTATTATCAAAAATACTAAAGATAATAAGTGCTGTTGAGGATGTGAAATAAAAGAGCAAACTGGCACTCTCTTGATGGAAATATGTTAACACAGCTATTATGAAAAACTGTATGAAGGTTTCTAAAACAAAATTGAACTATTATATGATCTAGCAATTCCACCTCTGGGTGTATACCAAAGAAAATAAAGAGAAAACTGCATTCCCATGTTCACTGTAGCACTATTCACAATAGCTAAGATATGTCTGCCAAATAATTAATGAATAAAGAAAATGTGATACATATACAAATTGAGATGATTTTCAACTATAAAAAAGAATGAAATCCTGTGAGATGCAATAACATGGATGGAACTGGAGATTATTATGTTAAATAAAATAAGGCAGGCATAAAAAGCAAATTCTATAAGATCTCACACATAGGTGGGAAAAACTTGATCTCATAGAAGTTGAGTGCAGAATGGTGGCTATCAGGAGCTGCAGAAAATAGGTGGGAGGGAGAGATGGGGAAAGATTAATCAGCGAGTATTTAGTTATATGGAAATAAGAAATTCTGGTGTGTTATTGCACAGTAAGGTGACTATAAATAATTATGTACTATGTATCTTGAAAAGCTAAGGGAAAGAATTTTGAATGTTTTCACCCCAAAGAAATAATAGGGGCTGGAGTGGTACAGCAATTGCTTAGCATGTGCTGAGTCTTGGATTTGATTCCCAGCACTGGAGGAGGAGAGGAGAAAGAAATGACAAATGTTTGAGGACAGAGATATTGTTAACTTGAATTAAACATTATACAATATATACATGTATTGAAATATCACATGGTACTCCATTAACATGTTCAATTGTTGTTTTCAAGTATTAGTTAAAATAAATTGAAATTAAAGAATTAAAGAATTCACTATCTTTCAATATCATTAAGTTATCAAGTTTTTTAAAAAAGGGAAATTGAAAGTAAAGAATTAAAGAATTTACTATCTTTCAGTATCATTAAAGTTATCAAGTTTTTTAAAAAAGGGTTTTTTTTATCTTTCAATATCATTAAGTTATCAAGTTTTTTAAAAAGGGATTTTCCAATGAGTAATTTGGCCTTTCATTTGCATCCAGAAACTTTCAAATAGAAAAGTGTTCCTACTTTTAACCATTCAAAAGGATATTTTTTATATTAAAAAATGAATATTTTGGGCTTTTGTCTATAATCTAAAGTAAGATAACTTTATAGAGTTGAAAGAATTCAAATAACAAGCCCTCATTTTACTGATGAGAACTGGTTCACATCCGGTTCATCTGTACACACAAACACACTCTCCAAAAGAAAAATAAATTATATTTTAACTGGAAAATACCCCTTAATATTATATGTCTCTGAAAGCAGATGACAGTAACTTTCTTTTTTAAAGCAAGCTGCTGATTTTCAATTAGCAGAAAATATTTCTAGCTACAAATATAAACTACTTGATATTAAATAGGTTTAATACATGAAATATTAGTATCATAATAAAAAAATTCATGTTTTTATCTTTAACTTTAAATTAGAGTAGTAATTCAGTAACATGGAACAAAAATTTCCAAACAAATGAGATCAATGATAAAGGAAATGAAAAACAAAAATGCAATCCCTTAAAATTAAGAACTTATTCTAACTAGAGATACTATTATTCCATTACAAAACTGTTTTGCATGAAGAATACCACTGATAAAGACTGCATGCAATGTATGTGCATTGATATGTCTCAGCATAAAATTTAGAACTTATAATGAGAAACATAAGCCTCTTAAATTCTGCACATTTAGACAAATGTATTGTGACAGGTATCCATCACTACAGCATCATACAGAGTATTTTCACCACCTTGAGAATCCATCCTTAACTTTCCATTTTAAGTGTACCTCACTCTGAAATTAAGTTGGCCACAATTAGCATCCTATCCCCCTAGCAAAATAAAGTTTATTAGATGAAACTAGCTCCTTTAAAAACACAGCTTCCTTAGATAAAGTTTTAGGGACAGTCTTTTGCTTTAAATAAAGTGGTGTTGGGGGTGGGGTGGGGACCAAGAGATGTGGGCGGTATCCAGATTGGAACTTAACACAAGGCAAAGAAATGGGAACAGCTATAAGTCATAAAACATCAGCAAACTGGAGAATTCAGGAGAGAGACATGCATGTGATACCTGGAAGAAAATTAAACCCTAGAGATAGTGGGGGATGGGGATAAAAGGCAGGATTCATTTTTATTTAAATATCATAGGACAGAGTGACCCCTGTAGGCTGGAGGGTGAGGGGAATGCCAGGCAGCTGACATCTGCTTGCTTGCTGCCTCATTTCCACATGATTGGCAGTCTGTAAGTCAGCACTCTTCCCTTATGAGGAATGATCAGATGCAAGGCTTTCACGCTCCTTACAAATATCAGGGAAAAGAAAACTTTAAAAAATTACATAAAACTACTATGAAGTTAGACTTCACCCGAAATAGCCAAAGAGAACTGTCAGAAAGGGACTGGTTGGATGGAAGCTAAGTGGGAGCGGGGATGGGGGAAGGGGGAATCTAGGGGGAGGTCTAGGTTTGGGAAAAGCAGATATTTGTCAAAAGCCACTTATAGCCTCACATTCTATGTAGAAGATCAGTAAATTTCTATCACGCCAGACAGTGTAAGGCTGCGGATCTGAAGAAGGCAATTGCGCAGTTTTGGCGTGGGAGTCAAATAAAAGGCTGAGAATCAGCATCTCTTTTCTGCAGTATGAATGCTCAGTTGAATTTCTGTCTCTGAGTTCAGAAATTCTAGCAACAATGTTGCCTTGTCAAATACATGACGAGATACTACGTTACTTTGTGTTAACACACAGGTTAGATACTTAGACTCGGATGTTAAAAAAATTATAGAAGACTCTTCCACTTTTCACAATATTTTACCGGGGGTCGGGGACAGGCAGGCAAACAGCGTTTGTTCCGTAAACAGGTGCTGCAGGATGAAGATGCAGCCGCTCCCACCCCAAGGAAGGTTCTGAGGACGGTGCAGGTACCTCCGTTGGAAACAATTAAATACTGTCTTTATCAAAATGCAATTCCCTGGTTACAATTACGACGTAGTGGGTGTAAAGGGGTGCAGCAAATTCACGCTGGGGCGTCCCACAGGTTAACACGTGCACCTGGTGCTGCCAGTTCTAAAGGTCCGTCTCTACAGGGACTGACTGAAATATTTGAGCATCGGACAGGGAAAGGACACCGACAACCAGCGTGAGCGCTGTCCGCTGCTCTCCATCCACCCTGGCTTGTTTGGTTGGGTGTTGCAGAGTAAAAGCCCCAGGTCCTCTCCAGAATCCTGTCCCCACCCAGAGCCAGCCGACCTGACCTCAGCCAGCAGCTGCGTTCGCTCGCTCCTTACCAAGCTTCATGGTTCTGGCTTATTCTCGTCCTGTCCAGGCAGGCAGCCAGCGGGGTGGGTGGGCACGCAGCTCCCGAGAGGGGACTCTGGGACGCGCAGGTATTGGCACTCCCTCCGAAGGGGCGCAGCGGAGGCTGTTTGTAAACACTCTCCACGTGCACTCGCCCTGCCCCATTCACAGCTCGTCCTTTTGCCTGATGGTGCGTCGCTTTCTTACTCATTCGCAAAAGATGCGAGTTTTATTCCCGCTGCTGGAGCAGGAAGCCTTGCCTGTAGAGCCCGGCCACTGGGAGAAGCGCCAAGACAGGGCGAACTTGTACCGCCCCCTTCTGGCCAACTAAGCAGTCCGCATCCCGAAACCACCAGGCCATTAGCCGAACCCACGCGGCGTCCAGAAAACGCGCAGAGGCCGAGTCCCGCCCCCACCCCTCCCGCTCGCGGAGTCCCCGCCCCGGGCCGCGCGCACTCGCCCGCCAGGCCCCACCCCTCGCCGACACACGTTCCTGCGGGGGCGCGCGCGTGCTCCCTAATCCCCCGCCTTCCGGCTCCGGCAGCGAAGCTCGCCCCTTGCTGCTGCTGCCGCCGCGCCACCAGTGTCAGCCTCCCTCGGGAGACTCCATTTGCTCTCAGTGCGATCTGGTCGCCGTGCAGGCAGGCGGAGAGCGATGCCCGCAGCCGGCGAACTGGCGTCCTCTGCGCCAAGCGGCCGTTCGCTGTCTGTCTGGCGGCTGCTGTGACACCCTGGTCGCCCGCGTCCAGGCAGAATCCGGGCTCCCTCCGCAGGAGGAAAGACATCCCGCTCCGGAGCTTGCGCGGCGGGGAGAGGCCCTGGCTAACACGGCTTCTCTCTGACCTCTTAATTTCAGGAGGTAGGCTATTGAGGTCCCTCTCGGTCATCCCAGATAATGCCTAAAAGCATTATTTGTCGTATTTAGCTATCACATTGATAAGAGGTGCTAATTTTCTCAACATAGTTGCAGGGTAGGTGTGGGTAATGCCACAGACCCCGATACTGAAAAGAGAATGTTTTTGGTATTTTCCTTTAGGTTTCAGAGGCTCCAAGTACCTATACAGCCCTCACAGGAACTACTTCTGTTGGCCCATGGAGGATTATCTCTCACCAGGACTGTTGTAACATCTTCACGGAGTTTTCCACCCCAGAGGCTCTACCTTGGGTCCTGATTTCTACCGTGAAGTTTTTTGATGTTTTCTTTAATCACGTAACATCTCTTGCCCACCTTTCTCCTTTCCAGTAGCAGAGTACATTAGGTGTAAGTTTGTGTTGAGTTAAAGTACAGAGTTTTCTGCTTGTCCACTTTCACCTCATTTGCACCCCGCACTTCTGTCCAGCTTGTTTTAACTTGCTACGATTTTTATAAGCACTCCCCTGTGTAACCTATAGCAATCCTTGCTTGGAAGTAATAGCATCCCTTTCAGTCCATTGCCCTATAAGACAACACATTCAGAGAATGAGTTTTCCCATTGTATTTTCCTGTATTTCAAGTTTGCAAGTCCTATCTTGACTTTATTTTCTTGCACATTTCCGAGAATACTGCAACCTGAGTCTTAGTGCTTTAGGAAAGAAACTTCCCTGTAATGATGGCAACTATTAAGTGTGCAATAGGACTGTTTTAGAGACCTTGGTACTGTGTAGACTTGGTTCAACTTCTAACCTCCAGTAAGACTGCAGTTCATGAAAAGACCTCAAACTAAGAGGAAGATAGGGTTAATTAGAGCTTTCCTTGTTGTAGGAACTTTGTTTTAAAATGCAAGTGAAGAGATTCCTGTAGACATTGTCAGAAAATTGGCCATCACACTGGGTCCTCAGGGCAGAGGAGGGATCTTAATGCTCTATATTCTAATCTCTTTGTATTCAAATCTAAGTTGTTAATTATCTTGTTCAGTAATCGCCTGAAATATTAGACACTTAAAATGTTAGGGAAACGTAAGCGTGTGGTATTGACAATTAAGGACAAACTTGACATCATTAAGAAACTCGAAGAAGGCATCTCTTTCAAAAAACTTTCAGTGGTGTATGGAATTGGTGAATCCACAGTTCGTGATATTAAAAAGAACAAAGAAAGGATTATAAATTATGCAAACAGTTCAGATCCTACAAGTGGGGTATCCAAACGTAAATCTATGAAGTCATCAACATATGAGGAACTTGATAGAGTTATGATAGAGTGGTTTAACCAACAGAAAACAGATGGGATTCCAGTATCTGGAACTATTTGTGCAAAACAAGCCAAGTTCTTTTTTGATGCTTTGGGGATGGAAGGTGATTTTAATGCATCATCTGGCTGGCTAACTCGATTTAAGCAACGCCATGGTATTCCAAAGGCTGCTGGGAAAGGAACAAAATTAAAAGGAGATGAAACTGCTGCCAGTGAATTTTGTGGTAACTTTCAGGAATTTGTTGAGAGAGAGAATTTACAACCAGAGCAAATTTATGGTGCTGATCAAACTGGATTGTTCTGGAAATGTCTTCCATCAAGGACATTATGTATTGACTCTGAGCAAAGTACTTCTGAGTATAGGTCAAGCAGAGAGAGAATCATTATTATGTGTTGTGCAAATGCCACGGGTTTACACAAACTTAATCTTTGTGTTGTGGGGAAAGCAAAAAAACCCCGTGCATTTAAAGGAACTGATCTTTCAAACCTTCCTGTCACTTACTTCAGTCAAAAAGGTGCATGGATAGAACAGTCTGTTTTCAGACAGTGGTTTGAGAAATATTTTGTGCCACAGGTACAGAAGCATTTGAAATCCAAGGGGCTTCTTGAAAAAGCAGTGCTTCTTTTAGATTTCCCTCCAGCACATCCAAGTGAAGAACTGTTAAGTTCAGATGATGGCAGAATAGTTGTGAAATATTTGCCACCAAATGTCACAAGTCTAATTCAACCAATGAGCCAGGGAGTTTTAGCCACAGTAAAAAGATATTACCGAGCAGGACTTCTCCAGAAGTACATGGATGAAGGCATTGACCCAAAAATGTTTTGGAAGAATTTGACAGTGTTGGATGCAATTTATGAAGTATCAAGAGCTTGGAACATGATAAAATCAAGTACCATAACCAAAGCATGGAAAAAACTTTTTCCTGGCAATGAAGAAAATTCAGTCATGAACATTGATGAAGGAGCCATTTTAGCAGCTAACTTGGCAACAGTTTTACAGAATACAGAAGACTGTGAACATGTTGACATTGAGAATATTGATCAGTGGTTTGACTCTCAGAGTAATGACTCAAGCTGTCAGGTACTAACTGACTGTGAAGGTGCTGAAGACCAGGCCAAGCCTGTGGAGCAAAAGCCTGCCAGTAAGACTAAAAAAGCAGAACTGAACCCAGAGAAACTTATTAGCCATAAATCTGCACTTGAATGGACCGAAAATTTACTGGATTACCTAGAACAACAAGATGACATGCTTTTGTCTGATAAATTGGTATTACGGAGGCTTCGGACCATAATAAGAAGGAAACAGAAGATCCAAAGTCACAAAAGTCATTCATAGTGCTGTTAAGTGTTTCAGTGTGTTTGCATCTTTATGACTGTTGATCTGCAGTGGAACTTACTTTGTTTGAAGTGCTCTGGATTCTGAGGCCAAATACCTTTTGCAAATAATTTTAGGATTAGATGCCATTTTTGATTACTTAAAATACAGCTCTTTAATGTTGATTTTAATAATTAAGTGTTGATGTGTAGCTTGTCTGTCTACTGTTTCTAATCTGTATTATACTAATTAGATCATAAGGTACCGAAGGTCAGGGATCTTGTGTTTGTCTTGTGCCTGAATTTCAATGAGTCTAAAAAATGCCCATGCACACTATAGGCACACAATAAATCTTACTTAAATTGAATTTTTATGACTTTCTCTGAATTTTTGTTTCTAAATTGAAATATGTAAGGGATAAATTTCTATTTTTGCTGCTAAAAATGTTAAAAGAACTCTGCAAAGATTATACTAGAAACTGGGGATAGTGGTGTACACGTGCAGTCATAGGCTGAGGCAGGAGGATTGTAAGTTCAAGATCAGCCTCAGCAACTTAGCAAAGACCCTATCTCAAAAACAAAAACTGAGCAATCACATGGCAGTGGTAGAGCAGTTGTCTGTCATGCACAAATCCCTGGGTTCATTTCTAGTACCTGGTGGGGGACGTGGGGAGATTGGGCCTGAAGTATCTCAGTGTGACTGCTGAGAACTGAAAGATGAGTTTAGGAAAAATCATGCTGGACTAAGTGGCACAGCTTACATGCAGTAGAACACAGAGCTACCCAAACCACAGGCCCAGAGATACCTGCCTGTCACACAGTGGCTGGAGTCATACAGTCATAATGCTAAAAACCAAATTGAGGGCCAGAAGGCCAAACAGCCCAATTCAGGAGGCCTGTATCCACTTATTGTCTTACTATTTTCACAAAGTTGACCATTTCCTGAACAGATAATTTACATTCTAAACAGTAATATTTGCAAAGTCACAAGTCTGTGTGTCAGTTATGGTCTTTTTCTTTTCAAGTTGAAGTGCATATAAAGCAGTTATTTACCAAAAATCTTGTCTATAACCTAAAATTGTCTTCCATGCCTCCTCTGCATACATTGAGAAATGGTAGCCAAGAAGGAGGAGGTGGTTGAAGTTCAATGCATTTGGAGGGCAAACATCAGCTTCTCTGCTCTTTGCCTAGATGAACGTGGCAGATTCTGGACCTCTTTGGACCTCAATTTCTTTCTGTATAAAAAAACAGAAGGTGAAACGACATTCCAGGCATTCATAAACACCAGCTATTAAGCAACCCCATGGCTGTTTGTTGAGAACCCTGGGTCTCCTGGCTTGGCTTGCAGAATGAATCATAGCTTTATCCCACAGTGACCTCCAGGGGTCTCAGCACCCCTATTGAGGTCCAAGGCACAGATCCATCTCTGGGAATACTGGATGAGGTGTATGTATAGGTAGGAAGGCAATGCTAAGTTCCCTGCCCTCTAGGTCTACAGTGTATGTGTTATTTACCACAGGAGACCATACATGAAAACAAAGCAGGAAGAGCCACTGTAGCCAAAGCATGGGATAACAGCACTCAAAGAGAAATGTGGTTTTCCACACAGTGTTAGGTCTACTTCTAAGATAATAGCTCATGTGCTGTAAGAAGAAACACAAATTTCCTATGCAAATGCTAAGGGAAAACTAAAGGAGCAGGTTTGATTCAGACATGAAGCAGCACCAACATCTGCAGCACTGGTCACCATAGAATGAATGAGTCCAGGGGCCACTGGGTCTGGTTTGCGCAGCATCTGCCAATATCTGCCTGGTTTATACCTGTTATCCCAGAGTAAGTGTTACAGTGCTCTTTTACTCTCAGGTATCCCAGATTAGAAGAAAACTAGATGGTTTCCCTATCAATGAGAATAATAAAGAACAGAGAATATAGGTGGTATGCCCAAGGTCACAGAGTTACTGGGGCCCAAGAAGGAAGTAGAAGTTGAGGTAATGTGGCCTACTGGCTGAGGGCATGGCTCCCTCCACATGTGCCTCTGAGGGCTGTGATCCCAATCCCACTTCACTTCATGGCCCAGCATGGCACCTGCCTCCTTAATACAGGTGGGGTGTCCCTTATTGAAAGTTTGTTTCTTTTGATGGACAAGTAGTACACCCAGCCCAGGTGCTGAATATCTGCTATGTGTCAAGCAGAAAGCAGGGTATTCTGCAAGTTAGCATCTGTTTTGTGATCCTCAAAACCAATGCTGTGAAATATATTACCTGTTTCAGAGGGAGCCCTCAAAGGGAGTTGGCAGAGACCCAACAAAACATTTCCATTCAAGATAAGAACAGAGGTCTCAGCCATTGGAAGAAGCCACGGTCCTGTGTCCATGGGCATTCAGACAGCAGGAACCTATGAGGCAGGCAGTCAAAGCCTTCCTCAAAGCCACTTTTAGCATCCAGTAATGTGTGTGGCATGTGTAATTCCAAAGAATGCTGCCATCGGTTTTATTACCCATGCAGCCAAATGTCTTTGTAAATCTGTCAGGCACAGAAAACCTTTGGATAAAGCTCCACAGAGCCTGACTGTCATAGTCCTCACGAGGGGCATCTTAAAAATTACCTTTTAACCTGGATGCAGTGGCACAAGCCTGTAATCTCAGCAGCTTGGAAGGCTGAGGCAGGAGACTTGAGAGTTCAAAGCTAGCCTCAGCAAAAGCAAGGCAGTAAGCAACTCAGTGAGACTCTCTATAAATAAAATACAAAAAATAGGACTGGGGATGTGGCTCAGTGCTGGAGTGCTCCTGAGTTCAATCTCTAGTACAGGCCCCCCCCCCCCCCAATTCCCTTCTGATCAAAGATCAAGACTGGATTGTAGAGTAGATCTAGCCCTGTCTACACTGGTCACTGGGACTACAAACATTCTTTCTGCACAGAAATCCACTTGAGGGTGCTGGGGGTTCTGAGGCCCATCCCTATGCCTGGCTCTTTGCTATTCTTCATTAGGACATGCTGAGCCCACCTGGCCACAGGCCCATGCCTAGAACATGCTTGATTGGTATAATTTGGAAAGCTGGAAACAAAATATTTTAAGTGCATAATGAAATGTGTAAGGCAAAGTGTCTTCCACTTTTGAGACCAATCTAAAGATTGATATGAACCTATTTATTGAGGCTTCTTAATGGATATAAATAAGTGTGATTTATTAATATTCCCAGAAGTCTGAACATAGTCCTTTGGGGATTTTTATTTTCACAGTAATTCTGTAATGAGATTATCAGCTTTTAACGCTGTAACTGATTCAATCACTGAGGGACATGATATTTTAAAGTTTATTTTACAGATATAATAAAAAAAACAATGAGATTTCTACCATCCACTTTTCCCCCCTTAAGTTACAAGAGGAAAATTGACAGTGAAACTCAGACTCATTAATCTGTGAAGTAACCTCCACTCAAAGCGCTTTTGTTCTCAAGGGGATCTTAACAGTGGAACTTGTAACAACTAGATTTTTCAAAGACCAAAATAAACGTTACCTAATTATTTCCAAATTATAGAATATGTTGATATCCAGAATTTGTTTATAAATAAAACACAATTACCTTTAAGCCTAAAGAAGGACAGAGTTAAAGACAGTTTTTCTCATCTATTGACATAATTAACATTTTTAAAAGTCATCTAAAAGAGTAAGTCTTTAAAAATAGTTTTTTTTTTAAATAAATGAGAAATGTGTTTGAGGTCAGGTACATAGACATCTTATTTTAAGATAAAAACCCAGAATTATTTTTTTAAAAATTCCTTTCTAGCTTAAAAAAAATAACCCAACTTGAATTTAATAGGAATTTTGATAATCTATATCATCTAATGCAAACTAACATACTTCAAGCTATTTCAGTATAATAACTACAATGGTATGGTTGCATTTTTAAAAATTTTCTACTGTGGAACAATATGTAGGGATAGCATTTCTATTTTCTGTTGACCAGCATTTAGGGCAATTTGCCCATTGACTTAACATTTGGAGATCTTTGTGTTCCCTCAGTGGATTCATAAGAAATTTCACTTATAGCATATAAAATATTTTTCTCTAAAAATAATATTCATTACTATAAATTTGACTTATCAGCTAAATTGTAATATAATATACAATAAAAGCTCTTCTATTATGAGAACAAACTACTGTATTTCATTGACTCAATAGATAAGTGAGCTTTCACATTTTATTTATTTATTTATTTATTTAGGTACTAGAGATTGAACTCAGGGGCACTCGACCACTGAGCCACATCCCCAGCCCTATTTTGTGTTTTATTAGCGACAGCGTCTCACTCAGTTGCTTAGCGCCTCACTGTTGCTGAAGCTGGCTTTGAACTCGCGATTCTCCTGTTTCAGCTTCCCTACGTGCTGGGATTACAGGCTTGCGCCACCGCGCCTGGCTTATTTATTTATTTATTTTAAGCTTGTTTTTAATTTTTTAATTTTTTTCTGATTCCCAGTGAGTTTCTTTTCTTTTTTTAAAAATTTTATTTATTTATTTATTCTACTTAGGTGTACATGATAGCAGTGTGCATTTTGATTCATTGTACACAGATGGAGCACAACTTTTCATTTCTCTGGTTGTATGTGATGTAGAATCACAACATACATGCAGTCATACATAAAGCTAGGGCTATGATGACCATCATATTCCACCATCTTTACTGTCCCCATGCCCCCTCCCCCTCCCAACCCTGTGACCAAAGTTCCTCCATTCTTCCCTTGTCCTCCCCCACATTATGGATCAGCATCCACTTATCAACGAGTACATTTGGCATTTGGTTTTCTGAGATTGGCTTTCTTCACTTAGCATGATATTCTCCAACTCCATCCATTTACCTGCAAATGCCATAATTTTATTCTCTTTTATTGCCACATTTTAATATCTGTGAAATTGGGACATTTCATCCAATCAATGTTATCTTGCAATTGACAAAATTTTTTCCTTGATATGTGAAATGAAGATGTCTTTTAGATTCTATGAAATATGATAAAAAACTGTAAATCTTACCTTCCTTTCGAAAATAGAGAAAATCATGATTGTGTACACAAAAAACTTCCATTTCCATCTTCAGAAATTTAATTTCGTAACATTATTATTTACTCACACATGTGCATTGTTTTACTAATTTAGGAAAAAATAACTTAGGAGAAAATAATTCTTACAAAATTATTGGAAATGTGTTTTTTAAAGACATGCTGCTTTATTTCTTTTAAATATAAAAAATATATAATCCTAGCAGCTTTGGAGCCTGAGGCAGGAGGACCGTGATTTTAAAGCCAGCCTCAGTAACTTAGTGAGACCCTAAGCAACTCAGTGAAACCCTGTCTCTAAATAAAATACAAAAAAGGGCTGAGGATGTGGCTCAGTGTTAAGTGCCCCTGAGTTCAATCCCCCTTACCAAATAAATAAATAAATAAATTGGAGAGCTAACAAAATGTAGGCAAATAGTGGTTTGATTTGTATATGAATAATCAAGAAGTTTTCAGATTGTTTATGAAGAGTTTGTTTTCCCCGTTTATATGTTCCATCCATGTGACATATCTTGATGGCTTTTATTGGTTTGTTTTCCTGCACTTTATTCAGATTTCTTTTGTTTTAACCTAATAACCTTTTCCTGTTCCAGGCTCCCATCCAGGACACCACATTATAGTTGGTCATCATGTCTCCTGAGGCTCGTCTTGGCTGTAAGAGTTTCCCAGAATTTCCTTGTTTTGGATGACCTTGACATGATGACCCTGATAATTTTGAGAAGTGGCAGTCAAGTATTTTGTAGAATGTTCCTTGTACCATAAACAAATCTGTGGGGAGGAGAATTCTTTGTGCATTTTTTGTCCACTCTGAGCAGACTCTGAACATGACGTGATTAAAGCTACATCATATAAAATAAGAGAGAGAAATAAATTCTTAGGATCTGGGAAGGCTTTTCACCACAAATAGGTTTTAAACTTGCCCTTAAAGAAATTAGCTGTGTTAGTGGTGGGATTGGCAGGGGTGGGGCGAGCAATAGCACAAACATGGGGAATCCAAGTCATGCTTTCTTAACGAATTGATGTTGCAGTGCAGTTTATTAAAGATGTAATGAGAAGTAACTGTGTAAAGTTTATTTGGGGCCTGAGGGATTTTTTTTTTTTTTTTTGCCTCCAGACACCGAAGACATTGTGTTTTTTCCAATACTAGTACTCCAACTCCCTGACACCAGCAACATGTTCTATAATTCTAATGCTACCTGAAATTAGCATCAGATTCCCCAGATTTAAGGGCTCAGTCTCACAAGGCTACCCTCACTTCAGACACCAGTTCTATGATTAATCAGCCTTCTGAGTTCAATAATTTGCTAGAATGACTAACAACTCAAGAAAAATGCTACATTTACTCTCACGGTTTATTATAAAGGACATAAATGAACAGACAAATGCAGAGGTCGCAGTCTAGAAGGGTCTGGAGAACAGGCTATGTCCCTTTGGAGTTGGGGTATATTACCCCTTTAACAATCCAGAAGCTTCCAAACCCTATTGCCTAGGGCTTTCAAGATTTATGGAAATTCTACCATCTGAGCATCAT
Organism: Geosciurus inauris; assembly: GCA_004024805.1. Lineage (NCBI taxonomy): Eukaryota > Metazoa > Chordata > Mammalia > Rodentia > Sciuridae > Geosciurus > Geosciurus inauris. The sequence goes on along the minus strand of PVHX01000583.1, from coordinate 95,398 downwards.
TGATTAAATCACTGGCTAAGGATCACTGACTCAATCTGTAGCACTTGACCCCTTCCTACAGGTTGGGAGGTAGGGCTGAAAGTCTCAAGCTTATCATAAAGGCCTAGTCTTTCTGAAGACCAGTCCATATTTGAAAGCTATCTAGAAGCTCCCAAAGAGTGACTTTATTAGAATAAAAGATGCTCCCATCACCCTTTATCACTCAGGAACTTCCAAGGGTTTTAACTTTGTGCCAAGAACCAGGAATAAAGACAAGATTATACCACAGGACCCAATTTAGAGAACATTGTCATGCACAAGTTTTGAGGTCTTTCTACAGGCATTTTTTAAAAGATGAATAATGGAGTAGTCAAATTTGCCTTTTAAGGACTATACCGTAGTTTACAGTGACAAAGAAGGAAGGGGGCAAGGCCATAATCGGAGAAACAAGATAGGAGCTCAGGTGGTTGCCTAGCAATGAAAGAATGAGGTAATAGGTATGTTCAATAGGAAGAGGATGAAGAACAGACATGGCATGGAATTTCATAGCTGACCTACATCAGAGGGCAACAAGGAAGAAGTCGCCATAATTTTGAGACACAGAGTTGAGTATCTGGTAGGATAATGAGAGAGAGAGAGCAAATCACCAACGATTCAGATTCCTGGGAGTACAGTACAAGGAATGCTCCTACCAGCTGTACATAGTCCTTTTAGAGTGACTCAGAATCCCTTGAGTCCTCCCTGTGTTTTGAAATTTGGGCGAAATAGCCTTGTACTTCCTCTTTTGGCACCTGACTTGCCCTGTGAGAGAACCAAATCCTCCGCTGCTAGGCTGTGGTGTTTGAGGGCGCTTGTATTCTGCCTTTCTTTATGACTCATGTGACTTCCCTTTAACCCCCACTGTTTGGTTTCTGTAGCTGATGGGCAGAAATTTGATTTTCCTTATTATTCCCTGACTGAATTCTTAAGCCCTTATTTCTACTGATGATAAAAGAAAAAAACAAATAAAAATAATTTGATTTTGATAAGTCACTTCTAATTTGAGATTTATATTGTCTTTTAGGTAAATATTCAATTCTATGTTCAAATAATTCACAATTCAGACTCTATACCATGTTGGCTCTTAAGGGTTTTTCCTCCTTCTATCAGCTGGATGCCATATAGATTCAGGGGACAGTTTTTGCACTTTTGACCTCAGGGAAGGGCTCTGGTGCATGTCCTTTCTCTGCAGATTCTTTCAATTTAAGGGTTAGGCTCTGGTCTTATTGCATCTTGTGACATTACAGTGGGTGAGGCTAGAGCACCTCACAGTCTGTACTGTCAGCAAGGTCCATGCCAGTGAGGAGGGAACTCTGACTCCATTCCCAGCTTGGCATTCTTGGGGACACCTGTTCCATTTGAGCCCTTTCTTTGACCATTTACCCCATCTCCTCTGCTCAGAAGGATTATTTTTTTCCGTGCCGGCATCTTCCAACATTCAATTGCTCTTAACATGCATATTTTCCATCTCCCCGAGATATAGAGATATTTCTTTCTGGAACTCCTCTATGCCACACATAGAACAGGAATTCAAAATTTGAACCTTAACTTCCAGGGCATTATTATGGTATAATTGTAATGTAGAGAACAGAACTTGATTTATGTCTTAAATATTTAGACATATAGTTCAGGGTCTGCATTTATAATCTTGTACAAGTTTGGAAATACTGGATGTGTGCCCAATTAATGTATTTCTTTGGAAGTATAAGTTTTTCTCCAGGCCTTTCTCTCTACAATCACTATTCCTCATCCTCTGGGATTCATTTCTGAATGGGAAAACTCATAGATAAGGCTCATATTCATAGCTAAGTGATTTGGCTCTCCTTTTTTTTTTTTTTTTTTCCTCCAGGGAAAACTTTTTCCCCCTCCTAATTATCACTCTACACGTACAGACTTTTATGGATAAGTAACTTATTTGCTGTCCTCTTAGGTTAAGCACCTGGGGGTCTGTGAATTAAACTAGAGAAAGACAGATTAATAGAAAAAAATGACATAATTTTTATTAATATTTATGTGAAAGAAGGGGAACTCAAAGTTGCAGTTAGACTGAGGAGCTTACGAATTATTTTAACAAAGAAAAGGGAGTTTGAACTCTAAAGTGTGATATTTGTGGAGAAGTGACTAGGTAATATGTAGGGAAACTAATGAAAACTAGGGTTCTTTTAGTGACGGCTGTTTATGCAGACTCATCTCAAGCAAATCTCCACGGATGATTTGCTCTGCTCTTCCTGGTATGGGATGAAGAGATAGGGAAATTTGTGCTCTGCTTTTAGGCAGTCAAGAAGAGGAGAGAGAATTCTTCCTACTTCTATGGATTTTCAGTTGACTTCACCTCAAAATAATCCTGATGTCCCAGTGGCATACTTTGGGGTGGCATACGCTGAGCTCCTTCAGTCCTTAGTCCTCAAACTTCAGTTTCTTAGCTTCTTAGAATCCAAATCTTGGTTTCTTTTTTCTTCCTCCTGTTTTTTTTTTTTTTTTTTCCTCAACTAGCATGGCTTTTGCAAACGAGAGCGCTGCTTTCCAGATTATTGTTTCTACTGTGCTTTCTTTTTCTTTTCTATTTTTATAAGTCTATTTTGAAAGCCAAAGCTAAGAAAAGCCTCCTTTGTTCTCAGCTTTACTTGTGTTTTCCTTGAAGCAATGAAGCCATAGAACAAGAATTACTGGTAATGAAAAGTATGTTGGCTTTTATTTTATTTTATTTTGTGGTACTGGGGATTGAACCTAGGGATGCTCTATCACTGAACCACACTCCCAATCTTTAATTTTTTATTTTGAGACAGGTTCTTTCCAAATTGCTGAAGCTGACCTTGAACTTGTGACCCTACTTTTCAGCCTCCTGAGAAGCTGGGATTATGGTGTGCCCCCATCACTGGCTTTGGCTTTTGTTTTTAAGATATTATTCATTTTTCCACATTTTTTGAGTTTGGGATTATAAGGAGAGGTCATCCTACCCCCTTAAGCTTTTGCCTCCATCTTTTTCTCTCATGTACGGTAATTTAGCTATCAACATCCTCCCACCCCAGTTCTCTTTCTCTCTCTTTACAGTACTGGGGATCAAACTCAAGGCCTCCGACATGCTAGGCAATTGCTATACTACTGAGCCACTTTACTTACTGAGCCACTAGGCAAGGATACTCCATCCTTGCCTCTCTTAAAGTCTGAGTAGCACTGTGAGTGAAAACGCCATCAAGCAAAGAAAGCATCTGTGTGCTTTTTCTCAGCTTAGTAAATGTCTTTGTAAGCACAGCAAAAGACAAAAGCTCTGAATGGCTGTTCAAGATAAGTAGATCTGTAAACCACTTCAAAGAGATTGAAAACTATTTCCGTTAATTCTGGCTCAGCTGATGCTGAGTTGAGAATGCAGTGGCCATGAATGTAGAACAGCAATCCCTTCAAGGATGCAGACATGAAAGGAAGGAGACCTTCTCCCAGATCAGCCCCACTCAGATGGAGAAGTCAGAAAAGGGATGTGGGTGCCATATATAAGTCTTACCTTTGGAGGTAGCATGATATAGGTTCACTTTCTCCAGGTAGACTAGCTCCAATGTGTGTGACCAGTGCAGCTATACAGGGTCTTGTGCTCACTGGAACCCCATGCTTGAGATCTTGAGCTCTGTAGCCAACATCTTGAAATCTTAGTAGTTTTTCCTTTAAATCTGTGTTTTGTAAGTAAAGTTTTTCAGGGCAAAGGGAACATGCACCAGGGCCTTGCTGCTTTTGTTTCTCTGGACTTTGATTTGTTGCCTCCTGGGCAATTTCTTGGCTGCCAGCTCTTCACTTTTTTTTTTTTTTTTTTTGGTACCGGGGATTGAACTCAGGGGCACTCGACTACTGAGCCACATCCTCAGCCCTATTTTGTGTTTTATATAGAGACAGGGTCTCACTGAGTTGCGTAGTGCCTTGCAGTTGCTGAGGCTGGCTTTGAACTCGCGATTCTCCTGTCTTAGCCTCCCAAAGTGCTGGGATTACAAAAGTGAGCCACCGCACCCGGCTAGCTCTTCACCTTTGATGTCCCAGATTCTACTCAGCTTATCTTTCTCCTCTTCTGTCTGGTAATCACTGCCAGTTTTCACCAGGCAGGGGCTTGGGCATAAGTCCAGGGAGGTTGGAGTTGGGCATGCTATCCAGTGGTACATTGCATGAAGCATGGAAGGAGCTATCCTACCCTGGGCTGACAGCACCATGCAGCAAGGATGAGCCTTTCACCCACCCACAATTCAGAGGTTGTGCACCTCTAGATAGACTGAAATCCCTTGGCTGTTGCCCCTCCTGTGGGTCAGGAAGGCAGACATGTGGGAAGTGGGGATTGACTTCCCCATCTCTAGCTCGTACAAGGTGACTGGTGTGGAAGAGGGTGGCAAGGTGGGCTCCAGGCCCAGGTGAGAGTTGATATTTGCCTGGCAAGTATATCTGTGCCCAAAGATGTGTGACATTAAATAGCAAATAACAAACAGCATGACAGGTCCAGAATGAGATTGCTGAAGAAAGGGTAATGCTTATTTTAGTACCTTTAACAGCACTTCCATTTCTAGCATTTTGAACAAGAGATTCCATATTTTCATTTTGCACTGGGCCTCAACCTATTACTATTTTCATATCCCAAAATCCAGGAATGACAAGTCTCAATATTCTGTATTATAGGGAGTGAAGGGAAATTCATACAAAGATATGGCCTTCTTTTTTAAATTTTTTTTTTATTTTTATTTTTTAGTTGTACATGGACACAGTATCTTTATTTTATTTTACTTATTTATATGTGGTGCTGAGGATCGAACCCAGTGACTCACGCATGTGAGGCAAGCGCTCTACCACAGAGCTACAGCCCCAGCCCCCATTTTTTTATTTAAAAAACTTTTTTTAGTTGTAGATGGACACAATACCTTTAATTTTTATTTATTTGTTTTTATATGGTACTGAGGATCAAACTCAGTGCCTCACACATACTAAGCAGGCACTCTACCACTGAGCTACCATTCTAGCCCAGATATGGCCTTCTTAGAGCACTAGGAACAATATGTTCACAAGGTGGTATTGTTTCTGTACATTGTGTTTGCAGCCTACCTCAGATTTTTAATAATGAATTCCCACCCAACAAATGAGGGTTCAAGCGATTCCACTGTGTCCAGCACAGCCACACCACACATAGACTTAGGAACATGGTTTAGAGAAGAAAGAGGGAGTCCAGGAGCACACAGGTGGACAGTGAGGTGGAGGAAGATGCTCTTTATAACCTTCAACTGACTAATTCCATACTTGGATAGCTCTTGTCTTGGTAGAGGAAAGACTCATCTCATGAAAATTACTATGAAAATTCAGAGCATGCCAGTGGCAGAGATTTTCTTTGTGAAGCAGAATCAACCCTTAAAAAATATGTACTGTCTTCAATAAGATGCAAAAACATATGGAGTCTATGAAACAGGACCAAAAATACACAGTCAACAGACTGAGATGGTGAGATAACTAAAACTAGTAGTTTCCCAAGAAAGTAAAAATGCAGTATCAGAATTTAGGTCTCGACTGGAGAATGTAAAGAGCAAATTTGACGTTGCTAAATGTTAAATCAGCAATTTTTATGATGAACTTGAGACATTTTCCCATTCTGCAGAAGCAAAGGTCACAGAATGAAAGTGATGAGAGGACAAAAAGTGAAGACTCAAACTTTAAATCTATAATAATTAAAGTTAAATTCTGTCATATGCTTGAGCTGAGAATAGGGGCAGGTATCTGAAGTACTGAGTACTAATTATGGAATAGTAGAAAGTGTTGGTGGAGCAAGATTATATGTTTAATTTAATTATGTTTAATTATGGAGACAGCTCAATATCATCCAAACGTTTCTTGACTGCCTCCCCCCCCCCACTCAAAATCAGGTTTCTTTGACTATAAGAAACTGACCAATAGATTTTAAGGGAGAAGAATTGAAAGCAAATGATTCTGTATGCACGTGGGTTGTTAATTTTGTGTAAAGGCAAAACAACAACAACAAAAAAAACCAAAAAACCCCAAAACCCTATATCTTATGAAGACTTCAGTACTTACCATACCATCCATGCAACCTATCTCAAAAGAAAAAACAAATCAAAGATAAATAAAACTCCGTTCAATTAAAAATTGGAGAAACAAGATTGTTAGCTTTCTTATAAAAAAATTGACAATTAGATTTGAAATCACTTAAATACAGATGTCTGCATAATTATACTCTATAGCTACAAAATGAAGATATTAAATATAAAAAGAAATGTGAACTATAAAAATGTAAAATAAGAAAATATTTTGAAAGGAAATGCTCTAAAAAATAAGGCATTATTTTACGAATTTTGTCTTGTATAGAAGTCCAGGATTATATTAACAAAGTGCCAGAATGAACTGGGAAAACAAACATGCAATAATGCTGTTAAATGAACATAGGGAGAGTGAAAAACATCTAATTCTTTAGGATTAAATCAAACAAAAGAACCCATATACTGTTGACAAGAGACATGTCTAAAACAAAAGGTCACAGAGTATTTTAAACAGAAAGTGAACATTTTAACTGGAAGTTAGGAATGGTAATATCCTAATAAAGTAGAATCTTAGGCATAAAGCAATTTTGACAAGAGTGGTTATTTTATATTAGTGGTTATCTTAAGGGCATGATGATGATGATGATGATGATGATGATGATGATGAAGCTGTTATAACAAACAACACTTAAAGGGATAAATTGAAAGCTATCAGTCATATAAGGATAAATTGATTAAAAATGCAACATAAAGGAATAATTTAACATATAATTCTGTCTTTGACAGATCAAGAAGGTAAAAAATAAATCATATGGAGGAAGTGAACAATAAATACAGGAAGGTCACAAATTGTTAACCCATGCTACAATTTGGGATATGAAGGGAAACCAGGAAAATAAATTTCTTTACTTTGTGATTAGTCTGGTTTCCTTAAGACCCAACATTGAGGTTTGTAACTGGGGACAGATATAAATATCTAACTTTTTTCCTCCCTCTCTCTCTCTTTCTCTCTCTCTCCCTCTATCTATCTCTATCTTTCTTTTTCTTTTCTATTTTTTGGGTGCATTTTATTAGTTTTCTTAAAAAATCCTACAAAAGAGTAAGGTTAAAAACTAAGACCCGGGCAAGTAGGTGAGACCTTCCTCATCCCAGGAGCCCTCCACCATTCTCATGTCCCCCAGCTGTGTCACTGCCACAGTTCACAGGGATGGAGGGCTTGCTACTTGTGCCTACCACCAAACCCTACAGGAGAAGGCACTACCACCTAGCAACCCCTTCCCTTCACCCCAGCTCCTCAAGCTGATCTTGTTGCAGAAGGCCATTGTAAGAACTACTGAGATCTAGCCGGGGTTCTGAATCCCAGAGGGCCAGGGGCAGGGTGCAATCTGTAAAGGGCACATCCTCCTTTGGCTTGGTGGCCTCTATAAATGATGTTGGGCCAGTACCTCACTCCCAGAGACCAGTTGAACACCCTTAGGCCAAGGAGGACTAGAGGCCAGGGTCTCAGCTGGAAGCTGAGATTATATTAACAGTTGGAGGGCAGTCAGATTTCAAGAGGCAGGGGCCATTCCTATGCATGAAGAACTGGCATCGGATCTGGCTAGTCCGAACCTTGAATTTCTGATGAGCTGCTCTTTCTGGGTCTCAGCTAACCTCTCTTAAGTCTTAGTACATTCTGACAGTTAAACTAGTCCTTTTGGGTGGCATTCAGCCCCTTTCTGATAAAGATGGTTGGTGTCTTAAATGGTTCACACGTTCCCCTTTCTGTCCTCAGGGCAGCCTGTGGACGTATGACCAAGTAGTGTGCAGCTTTCTCAACCATTCCATGCTGCAGTGAAGGTGAGATCCTTAGGTGTGGCTGCTCTCTGTGAACTCTCCTCTGTCATCTGGTCTTGTTGGTTGCAAGCTTGCCCTGCTGACCTTTGCCCTTAAGGACTGAATCTGGTGTTAGTGGTGGGTTGACCTCTAACTGCCTCATCATGGCTTCTTGGTGACTGCTAGCAGATGCAGCCCCACCTTGGCTCTTGGTGGGGCTGTGAGCCCACTGGGATTCTCATCTTGACTTTCGTTTGCCCCATCTAGACTATAGCCTCTGCCACAGACTATAGCCTCTGTCATCACATACCTTGGCCATAGCAAATTCTCTCTGGTCAAGTTACCCAACCTCATTTAATTCTGTGATCCAAGGTGGTTTAGTAAGGACAAATAGCATGGCCTTCTTCTGTACACCTGTTCTAATTGAAAAAATAATTGAGAGGCCATTAGGTTGAGACAACTCCAGCGTTCAGGGTTCCTACATTTATGCAAACTGAAACCCAACTCAGAGTGCCTTAAGCAATCAGAAACCACCAGCTAACTTCTGACTAGGAACCTTCCGTTTTAACCAATCAGGTAGTTTCTTCTTCTATTTCTGGGAGCACCTTATAAATTTTTTCTTCTCATACTCCCTTGGTGGAGACCAAATTGCCTGTAGTATGGTGATGCTTGATTTATAAACTGCTGTTTGCTCAAATAACTCTAAAATTTTAATGTGCCTATTTATATTTTAACATAGGTCAGTTTGCCAGGAATCAATTAACCATATGACCAGTTAGACAAATTTAATTTACTTATTTACCAGAGACTTGTTTCTTCATTCTACTTCTAAAGGTTACTGCAAAAATTCTGAAGGTATCTATGAAGTTTCAGTTGACAGGCTTTTATTTTATCTTCATAGCATTTTTAATAATAGTCAATTTATTGAAACCTAAGAGTTATATGTTGGTTTAGTGGATATACTAAAGAGTTAGGAAAGTTTATTTCCCTTTAGCAATTTTAGGGCCTAGGGTTAATTTCTTTATTCTTTCTCTGTAATTTCATATTTATGGTGAATTAATAGCAGATTTAGGATACCGATCTTAAAATAGACCTCATTTAGCAAACGCTTATAATTTACTTTTTCATTTTAATAGATTCTGTTTTTCAATGCCCACTATAAACAGCAACGAAATAACTTTAATAACCATGGTGTTCCTTTCAGTGTTTCTTTTGAAAAGCAAAGCACCATAGATCAAAACAAACACAAAGAAGGTAAAAGCTTAAATTTCTCTGAGATTTTGACATAAGCAAAACAATTTTTAAAGCCACTGATGTTTATTTTTCGAATTCTCTGTGGTGGTTTTCGGGGGTTAGGAGTGCAGATGATGCAAATGTTAGCTTTTGTCAGTTGCCACTGCTATTTAGGAAACACACACACACACACACACACACACACACACACACCCCTACCTAGTACTTCTTGCTAAGAAGTTTTCTGTTCTGTGAGCTTCTCTGACCTTATGCAGCACACTGGAAGTCAACCAATACATTCAGGACTCCTAAACTACTGATGAGGTGACTGACTAAAGGAGAAAGATTGGATTTGAAGACACAAATTTAAAACTCAGCAACAAAGTTTTTAATTTAAATAATGAAATTTGACGTGGTCACTGAATAAGAATGTAAAAAATAAAAAACTGAATCTATCAACACCAACAGTTATGGAGTTAACTAAATGGATGAAAGCACAGGAATGATAGGAAGAGAAAGTATGAGTGGAATATAAATAGGAAAACAGGGCTGGGGCTGAGGCTCAGTGGAAGAGCGCTTGACTAACATGTGTGAGGCACTGGGTTCGATTCTCAGCATCACATATAAATAAATAAATAAAATAAAAGTACATCAACAACTGAAAACATTTTTTAATCTTTTAAAATTAATTAATTTATTTAAATGCATTTCAAGTCATAGTACATATATAGAGCTCAATTTTTCCATCTCTTTGGTTGTAAACCAGATAGAGTCACAGCATTTGTATCTTCATACATGCACCTAGGGTAGTGATGACCATCTCATTCAACCATTGTTGCTACACCCATTTCCCCTTTCTCCATTTCTCCTATGTTACCCATTCCCACCCCTCTTATGTATCTCACCAGCACTTATTGTTGCTTGTATTTTGGATAGCTGCCATTCTGACTGGGGTGAGATGAAATCTAAGAGTAGTTTTGATTTGCATTTCTTTAATGGCTAGAGATGTTGAACATTTCTTCATATATTTGTTTATTGATTGTATATCTTCTTCTGAGAGGTTTCTATTCAGCTCCTTAGCCCATTTAGTGATTGAGTTGTTTGTTTTTTTGGTGTTAAGTTTTTTGTGTTCTTTATATATCCTGGAGATCAGTGCTCTATCTGATGTGCATGTGGCAAAAATTTGCTCCCAGAATGTAGGCTCTCTGTTCACCTCATTGATAGTTTCTTTTGCTGAGAAGAAGCTTTTTAGTTTAAATCCATCCCATTTATTGATTCTTGCTTTTATTTCTTGTGCTATTGGAGTCTTGCTAAGGAAGTTGGGACCTAATCCGACATGATGAAGATTTGGGCCTACTTTCTCCTCAATTAGACACAGGGTCTCTGGTCTAATTCCTAGGTCCTTGATCCACTTTGAGTTGAGTTTTGTGCATGTGAGAGATAGGGCTTTAGTTTCATTTTGCTGCATATGGATTTCCAGTTTTCCCAGTACTATTTGTTGAAAAGGCTATCTTTTCTCCAATGAATGTTTTTTGGCACCTTTTTCTAGTATGATATAGCTGTATTTATGTGAATTACTCTCTGTATCTTCTATTCTGTACCATTGTTCTATCTATTTTGGTGCCAGTACCATGCCGCTTTTGTTACTATAGCTTTGTAGTATAGTTTAAGGTCTGGTTTGTGATGCCTCCTGCTTCACTCTTCTTGCTAAGGATTGCTTTGGCTATTCTGAGTCTCTTATTTTTCCAAATGAATTTCATGATTGCCTTCTTTCTTTTTTTTTTTTTTTTTTTACTTTCTCATAATTTATTTAACCATTTACTTTGTGCTGGATATATAGGTAAGTTACATTTTCTTTATGGACGTGGATAATGTTGTGAAGTATACCTTTATAAATCCTTGTCACTCTTTTTTTTTTAACATGACATGATACATTTAATAAAAGCCATAACCATATAATACAAAGAGTGAATTTTCATATAAACTGTGAACTTTAGTTAATAATAATGTTTCCATATTGATCCATTAATTCTAACAGATGTACCACACTAATGCAATATGTTAATAATGGGAATTATATGTTCAGGGGAAAGAGTGTGTATGGTGACTATACTACCTGTTCTTGTTTTTTTTTTTTAATTAGTTTATTTAATTGCATTTCAAGTCATAGCACATATATAGAGCTCAGTTTTTCCATTTCTGTGGTTGTAAACCAGATAAAGTTACACCAATTGTGTCTTTATACATGCACCAAGGATAGTGATGATGATCTCAATAAACCATCTTTACTATACCCATTCCCCTTTCCCACCCTCCACCTCCCCCATGCTGTGTCCAGTGTTCCTCCATTTCTCTTATGTTTCCCATTCCCACCCCCCTTATTTATCAGCATCCATTAATCATGATTGCCTTTCTATTTCTATAAGAAAGGACTTTGGGATTTTATTTTTTTTATTTTTTATTTTTTTAAATATTTTTTAGTTGTAGGTGGACACAATATCTTTTTTTTATTGATTTATTTTTATGTGTTGCTGAGGATTGAACCCAGTGCCTCATGCATGCGAGGCAAGCACTCTACCACTGAGCCAAAATCTCAGCCCAGGGCTTTGGGATTTTAATTAGAATCATATTGAATATGTATAGGGCTTTGGGTAGTATGGCCATTTTAATAATATTGATTCTGCCTATCCAAGAGCATGGGAGGTCTTTCCATCTTCTAAGATCTTCTTCAATTTCTTTCTTTAGTGTCTTGTAGTTTTCATTATAGAGGTCTTTCACCACTCTTGTTAGATTGACTCTCAAGTATTTTATTTTTTTGGAGGCTATTGCGAATGGAGTAGTTTTCCTAATTTCTCTTTCAGAGGACTCGTTGCTGATGTATAGAAATGCATTTGATTTATGGATATTTATTTTATATCCTGCAACTTTGCAGAATTCATTTATCAGTTCTAGAAGTTTTCTGTTGGAATTTTTTGGATCCTCTAAGTATAGAATCATGTCATCTGCAAATAATGAGAGTTTGAGTTCTTCTTTTCCTATTCGTGTTCCTTTAATTTCTTTCATCTAATTGCTCAGGCCAGAGTTTCAAGGACTATATTGAATAAGAGTGGTGAGAGAGGGCATCCCTATATTGTTCCAGTTTTCAGAGGGAATGCTTCCAATTTTTCTCCATTTAGGATGATGTTGGCCTTAGGTTTAGCATATATTGCTTTAACAATATTGAGGTATGTTCCTGCTATTCCTAGTTTTTCTAGTGTTTTAAACATGAAAGGGTGTTGTATTTTGTCAAATGCTTTCTCTGCATCAATTGATAGAATCATGTGATTCTTATCTTTAAGTCTATTGATGTGATGGATTATGTTTATTGATTTCTGTATGTTGAACCAAAATTGCATCCCTGGAATGAATCCCACTTGATCATCGTGTACTAGTTTTTTAATATGCTTTTGTATGCGATTTTCCAAAATTTTATTAAGAATTTTTGCATCTATATTCATCAGGGATATTGATCTGAAATTTTCCTTTTTTGATGTGTCTCTGTCTGGTTTTGGATGAAGGTGATACTAGCCTCATAGAATAAGTTTGGAAGGGTTCCTTCCCTTTCTATTTCATGGAATAATTTGAGGAGTATTGGAGTTAGTTCCTCTTTGTAGGTCTTGTAGAAGAACTCGGCTGAGAATCCATCGGGTCCAGGGCTTTTCTTGGTTGGAAGGCTCTTGATGGCATCTTCTATTTCCTTGCTTGTAATTGATCTGTTTAAGTCATGAATGTCCTCCTGGTTCAGTTTGGGTAGGTTGTATGTCTCTAGAAATTTGTTGGTGTCTTCAAGGTTTTCTATTTTACTGGAGTATAAGTTTTCAAAATAGTTTCTAATTATCCTCTGTATTTCAGCAGGGTCTATCGTGATATTTCCTTTTTCATCACAAATTTTAGTAATTTGGGTTTTCTCTTTCCTTCTTTTCATTAGGGTGACTAAGGGTTTGTAAATTTTGTTTACTTTTTCAAAGAACAAGCTTTTTGTTTTGTTAATTTTTTGAATTGTTTCTTGTGTTTCAATTTCATTGATTTCAGCCCTGATTCTAATTATTTCCTGTATTCTACTTCTTTTGGTGTTATTTTGTTCTTCTTTTTCTAGGGCTTTGAGTTGTAGTGTCAAGTCATTGATTTGTTGAATCTTACATCTTTGAGTATATGAGCTTAATGCAATGAACTTTCCTCTTAGCACTGCCTTCATAGTGTCCCAGAGATTTTGGTATGTTGTACCAGAGTTCTCATTTACCTCCAATAATTTTTTTATCTCCTCCCTGATGTCTTCTGTCACCCATGCATCATTCAATAGCAAATTATTGAGTCTCCAGGTGTTATAGTGGCTTTAAAAAAAAAAACTGTTATTAATTTCTAGTTTCATTCCATTATGGTCAGATAGAATGCAGGGTAGTATCTCTATTTTTTTGTATTTACTAAGACTTGCTTTATGGCACAGCATATGATCTATTTTGGAGAAGGATCCATGTGCTGTTGAGAAAAGAGTATATTTGCTTGTTGAAGAATGGAATATTCTATATATATATATATATATATATATATATATATATATATATATATGTTAAATCTAGACCATTGATTGTTCTATTGAGTCTTGTAAATTCTTTGTTTAGTCTTGTTTGGAAGATATATCCAGTGGTGAGAGAGTTGTTTTAAAGTCACCCAGTACTATTGTGTTGTGGTCTATTTGATTCTTGAAGTTGAGAAGGGTTTGTTTGACATACATAGCTGCCCCATTGTTTGGGGCATAGACATTTAAGATTGTTATGTCTTGTTGATGTATGATTCCCTTAAGCAGTATGAAATTACTTTCTTTATCCCTTTTAAGTAACTTTGGCTTAAAGTCTGCTTTATCTGAAATGAGGATGGAAACCCCTGCTTGTTTACACAGTCCATGAGAGTGATAGGTTTTTTTCCATCCTTTTACCTTCAATCTGTGAGTGTCTCTTTTTATGAGATGAGTCTCTTGGAGGCAGCATATTGTTGGGTCTTTTTTTTTTTTTTTTTTTTTAAATCCAATCTGCCAGTCTGTGTCTTTTAATAGCTGAGTTTAGGCCACTGACATTCACTGTTATTATTGAGACATGATTTGTATTCCTGGACATTTTGGTTTATTCTGTTTTTAACTTTACTGGGTTTCTTCTTTGATTGGCCTTTTCTTTAGTGTAGCTCCTCCCTCTGCAGGTTTTCATTGTTGTTTATCATTTCCTCCTCATGGAATATTTGCCCAGAATGTTCTGTAGTGCTGGCTTTCTTGCTGTAAATTCTTTTAATTTTTGTTTATAATGGAAAGTTTTTATTTCATCATCAAACCTAAAACTTAATTTTGCTGGATATAAGATTCTTGGTTTGGCATCCACTGTCTTTTAGAGCTTGGTATATGTTGTTCCAAGATCTTCTAGTTCTCAGGGTCTGGGTTGAGAAGTCTGCAGAGATCCTAATTGGTTTCCCCCTATATGTAATCTGATTCCTTTCTTTTATGGCGTTTAAGATTCTCTCCTTATTCTGAATGTTAGGCATTTTCATTATGATGTGCCTTGGTGTAGATCTGTTGTGATTTTGTATATTTGGTGTCCTGTAAGCCTCTTGTATTTGATTATCCAATTCATTCTTCATATTTGGAAATTTTCTGATATTATTTCATTGAATAGATTTCTCGTTCCTTTGGTTTGAAATTATATGCCTTCGGGGCTGAGATTATGGCGCAGTGGTAGCGTGCTCGCCTAGCACGCATAAGGCACTGGGTTCGATCCTCAGCACCACATATAAACAAATGAATAAATAAAGGTTAATCAACAACTAAAAAAATTTAAAAAAATAAAATAAAATAAAGATATTCTGTCACCTACAACTAAAAAATAAACATTAAAAAAAAAAAGAAATTATATGCCTTCCTCTATCCCAATAATTCTTAAATTTGATCTTTTAATGTTATCCCATAATTCTTGGATATTCTGTTCATGGTTTCTTACTGTCTTTACTGTGTGGTCCACTCTATTTTCAAGGTTAAATATTTTGTCTTCAGTATCTGAGGTTCTGTCTTCCAAGTGGTCTAATCTGTTGGTGATGCTTTCAATTTAGTTTTTAATTTGGTTTATTGTTTCTTTCATTTTGAGGATTTCTGTTTGGTTCCTTTTCAGAATCTCTACCTCCTTAGTAGAGTGATATTTTACTTCTTGTATTTGCCTATGTGTCTTTTTATCAAAATGATCTTTTGCTGATTGAACTTTCTCTCTTATATCATTCTTTAAGTCATAGGACATTTTAATTATGTACATCCTGAACTCCTGTTCTGTCATGTCTTCTGCTGTGCTGGCCATGGATTCTAATAATGTAGTATCTTGGTTTGTTTGAGGCACTTTCTTCCCTTGTTTTTTCATGGTGTTTGTGTATCTTTCCTTCTAGCTCTGCTGATCCAAGGTGTTACAGTTTTTTATCCTATAGGGTTATAGTTTCCCTGCAGGGTTTCAATACCTCTTCTTTAAGGGGGATACCAATATTGACAGATCTCAACGCAAACAATATATGGTTTCAAACCAAGTAGTTCCTAATAGCTCCTAAATACATTTACAGTTTAGTCACAATATATAGCAATTATGAGTTCATTTAACATCTATTTTGTAAACAATAGGTTTGCACAAGGGTTTACAGTTTCTGCTGGTGGGCTAGAGAAATTTGAAGGTGGGGTGTAGGATAGAATGTTAGGGTAGTAAGAAGTGAGGATATGGTTATTAGATCCTAGAAAGCATGAAAAAGGAATCCAAAAGAAGTTGCCTATTAGTAGAAAGGAGAGAGAGTTGAGGAAGACAAGTAAGAAGGAAGAAAATAGAGTACAGCTGGCGAGGAGACATGATAGTTAAGAAAAGTAAAACATGTGCAGGAGGGAGTTATGAGATGATATAATACAACTGTAGTATACTAATCAGATATCCCAGTCTATTGTATCATACTGTAGGACAAATACTTGGTTTCACAAATGTTGGGGATGAGAGGGTAGGAAAAGAGCCAAAGAGAGAAAAGAGTAAGGAAAAAAGAAAGAAAAGAAGGAAAGAGCAGAGAAACCAAACAAGAAGACAAAAAAAAAAAAAAAAAGGAATATTAGGAGAAAAAAAAAAAGAATAAAATTTTAAAAAATAAAAAACATAAAAAGTCTCAATGTAAATAAATAGGATTGCTTCATTTCACCTCCAGTAGGTGGAGTTGTCTGTTGCTGACTGGAATTTCTCCGCTCCAGTGAAGAATGTCATAGGTGGGGTCTCACAAAGAAGCCATCTGCTTCAGCAACAGGGTGAAGGACTGAACTGCTGGTGATCTTGGATGCAGTGGAGATGCAGTTTCATGGTGTGCTGTGTTGAAGTAAAAGTTTGTCCCCAGATCCTGCCCGGCGTGCCCTGGTGTAGGAAGTTCTGCCCTGGTAGATGGAGATCCACAAAGACCAGTAGTTGGGGGTCCTGGGCAGGAGCTGTGTGTCCACAGGAGCAACTGCTAGGGGTCCTGTGTGGTTGGGTGGGCTCTGGAGCCAGGTACTCCATGTAGAAGCAGGTCCTGCCCGCCTGGGCGAATCCTGTACTCGAGCCCTGGGCTGGGGCCCCATGCCGCAGCTGTGTTCTGCCGCTGGCAGCTTGCTGCTGAAGTCACGCTGCTTGTGGCAATCGCTGCTGCCTGGTGGGCCTGCATATACGCAAGTGAAATTCCTGCAGAGGCAGGTGTAGGATGATGTCAAGAAGCTGGCTGGGAGATGGTATTTTCACTACTTCAAACTCCAGTTCTGGAGAGACTCCAGCCGCAGCGTCCGTCTAGGCTGCCATCTTGGAACCTTCCCCTTAAAAACATTTTTTTTTTAAAAAAAACAGGAAAACAGGGCTGGGGTTGTGGCTCAGTGGTAGAGTGCTTGCCTTGCAAGCATGAGGCACCAGGTTCGATCCTCAGCACCACATACAAAATAACATAAATAAATAAAATAAAGGTTTGAAAAAAAGATATAATTTAAAAAAACAAAACAAAACAAAACAGGAAAACAGAGAAGAGAGGCAACTCAGAGAACCCCAGGGAAAAAACAATGAGGAAACAGGTGTGTGGAAAGACAAAGTGTAAATGTTTGAAGAAGTAAGAACAAAAGAGGGGTTTGAAATGCAGGCGGAGACAGTAGGTCTCTGTCCTTGGAGGAAGAAGCTTGGAGAAGGTTGATAAAACGCCCTCCTGAGACGCCTTGTGCTCATCTTACTTTAGCTGTCAGTGCTCTTAAACAAGTGTGGACACAGCCAGCTGTGCAAACAGCCAGAGACTCAAGAAGAGTGCAGTGCTGGGTTGCTCAGCTTCCTGTCTCTAGGTGTTTCTACTCTGGCACAGCCAACTCACTCTCATCTTGGACTCTGACACTCTGAACCCAGATATGGTGTAGAACATTCCTCAGGCAACTAATTTTAACTCTCCCTCGGGGCTCTTTTCACTGTTAACTCCTCTAAATGTTCCTTGACTTTCTGTTGTGGCTGACAGTCCCCCTTTTCTTTCCTTCTGCTACTCTTCATTGGATCATTCATTTGTTTGGCTAACATTTTTCAGACAACTACAATATGCGCTAAGAAATTTAAACTCCAGGACAATGGGGACCTTAAATGCCTTGGTGATTTCGGTATCCAGTTCTGTAATGAGGATGTGTTCAGTCAACACTGGTGGACTGAAAGAATCAGTGCCATACCGAGCACTATATAAAGAGTTAAGATAAAAATTCTATTTTCAAGAATTTTACAAAATAGCAGTGGAAGATCATCATTTATTCAAATAATTATGCTGAATGATTATTTAATGAGAGAGAGAGAAGCAAATCTGGAAGTATGACATCAAGAAGCCAGGGAAGAGTGCCTTTCTAAAACAAACAAACAAACAATAACAACAGCAACAAAAAACAAAAAAAGAAAAGTGATACATAGCAAAAAGAGGATTAAAAAGAGTTGATTGAATTAAACAATGAAAAAGTCAGTAGTGACCCACCAGTATAGAAAATTAGATTCATTGAATAAAGATCACTAAAAATGCTACGTAAAATATAAGAAAACTCTATCATTTTAAATGCATCACTGAGCTGATAAAAAAGATAGAATCTGCCCAGATTAAAAAATGAATAGTGAACATGCCTGCCACTTATATAAAATACAAAAACAGATGACGTGTATCTCTGTCATTGGAAGTCAGAATAGAGGCACCATTGATAGAGTCAGTGGCTGCAAGGGAGACTGGAGGGCTTCTGGGTACTGCGAATATTCTTTCTTTGGATCTAGGCGTTGATTACATAGATGTGTCCTATTTGTGAAAAATTTGTCAAGCTTTCACATATATTTGGGATATTTATACTTCTCTGTATTTTTCAATAATAGTTTATTTATTTTTTAAAATAAAACAACCCAAAATAAAATGAGAATCCTAGGAGGTGATTATCCAAACTGGCTTTTGACTGGAGGGTAACTCCTCAGTCCTGGTAATTTTCAGATTTAGTTTTGATGACTGTGAGGGTGACAGAAGAACTCTGGGGTGTCCAAAAGGCAATTCCCTATAAATTTGGGTTCATAAAAGATACACCTTCAGTGAAAGGGAATTAGAAATAGACTTATAGCCTAGGAGGGGACTCAAGAAGACTTTCCTGTCTTGACCTTGGATTTTGTTGGGAGGAAAAAAACACCTTTCCTGATTGAATTAAACCACTGAGCCATATCCCAGGCCATTTCCATCTTTTATTTTGAGATGCTCTAAGTTGCTTAGGGGAATTTGTAATAGGAGCCTGACCTCACATGGGTTTGCAATGTGACTGTACTTGTTGGGTGGTCCCCAAACCTTCAAGCTGACGGCTTAATTCAAAGCCATAGTGCTTGCAAGATATTCATGGAGTGAACACAAATCCTCTCTGAAGGAATACCACATCTACACCAGCCTCAAAGAATTTCCATGGGTAAAATCCCAAAGAACAAGAGCTCACACCAAAGAGCTAGCACACAATGCGCTGTGCTGCGGGTGAGTCAGCAGAAGCTAAAGAAAGCAGAACTAATCACCTCAGACTGGGTATTACAATTATTAGGTTTAGAATGTAAAAACAGCAAAGTTTAGGGCTTTTTGTTTTTGCTTTTTTTTGGGGTACTGGGTGGCTACTTTACCACTCAGCTGCATCTCCAAACCATTTTATATTTTATTCTGAGACAAGGTCTCACTAGGTCTTTTTTATTTGGGTGGAAGGAATACTGGGGATTGAACCCTGGGGCACTTAACCACTGAGCCATATCCCAGGCCATTTCCATCTTTTATTTTGAGATGGTCTCACTAAGTTGCTTAGGGCCTCGATAAATTGCTGAGGCTGATCCTCCTACCTCAGCCTCCCATGTTGCTAGGAATATGGGCATGTGCCAGGGCACCCAGCTGCAAAGTCTACTTTAAGTTTAGTTCAGTTTATTTAGAATATAAGCAAGGAATAGAAGACTTCAAAAACAAAAATATCAAGTAGATTTGGAAAGGAACTAAGTAGAACTTAAAAAAATAATATAATCTGTATAGTAATTATAATGAACTCATTGTGACATTTGTTAGGGCATTGTCATCAGAGGGAAGGGGGCAGAATCCAAAGCTCAGACAGTTGAAGAGTTAGTGGCCATGCTTTCCTGTATGTACATAATATTCTACAACTTAAAAATATTACATAAGGGGTAGGAGTGTAGTTCAGTGGTAGAATGCCTGGTTAGCAAGCATAAAGCCCTGGGTTCAACCCTCAGCACCAAATAAATGAATAAACAAGTAAAATGAAAGTAAAGATAAATAAGAATAGTAAATAGCAGGTAAGAGGAGATGAAAACTAACAATGCTAAGTGCAGACTATTTCTAGTAGCTTTCAGTGGTGACAAGACACAGTGATGGTGAGGCGAAAAGAGAAGGAATCCTTTCCTCCATTTTCCTATCTCACTATTCTTGGATACCAAGTCTGTTTCCCTCTGTTTGACAAAGGAAGCAGAGAGATGGAGCACAGGGAGATGAGAAGATGCTGGGAGAGGGGAAAAGAGAACAGGAATTAGAGTAAGAGGACAGCTGAAAGGGAAGAGGAGAGAAGGACCACCTATAGACTAAACAGAACAACCCCCTGTCCCTTACTGGGCTTTATAGCAATGGAATAATAAAACAGTGAAGAGAAATGAAGACATGACACATATCCTAAATCCATCACCTTGAAAATTAGCATCATATTAAGGTATAATGTTTTTCCACTGTAAATTATAATTTTTTTAAAAAAGTTTTAACCCTAACCTAATATGCTCTCTGGTTTCATGGTCAACTAGAAGAATAGGATCTGAACCTAAGCAAGACTGACAAGTTCCATTCTGCAGGGTCACATCACTACCTCTTAAAAATAGAATGTATAAAGTAGGACACTCACTTGTCATCCTGAATCACTTTACTTTTTTTCTTTTAAACATAGTTTAGGCCTCTTGAGAGCTGGGATGAGGACGAACTCTCCTACTACTGGAGTTCATAAATCTGTAAAACAGAATTCATGAGTTTGTAGTGCAAAGGATTAAATATTTATTCTATCCAATTACTTTGAATGCTTTTCAAAGTCAGGTAATTTTGAAAAAGCACAGTACATATTTTAAACTTAAACAACTATGTTCATTTTAGGTCTTTTCAAAATAGTAAGTTAAAGTATTTTTCAAATAAAAAAACCCCACAAGCATAATTATATAACTAGAAGCAGTTATTTCTCAACTCTAGCAATTTTCTACTATCTTCCTCTACATCCTGCTTTTGCTTGAAAAGTAGACTGACTTAGGGTGTTATTTGCACTATGATTTTTTTATAATACAAATGTTATTGTCCAACCTATAGTGGCTTAAAAGGAATGAGGTCATTTGTTGAGCCCTATACTGAACAGCCTAAAAGTTAGCCTGGCTTCAGATGTGGCTTGACTGAGTTCCCAGCTTCTATCTTTGGAGTCAGTATTCCCTGTAAGTCATCCTCATGATCAGACTGGCTCCTCTCATGGCAGAAGGTACTGAATTGTGGACTTCCAATGCCCATGACCTCATGCCATCAAATCTATCTCCAACAAATGTCTGTGTAAACTTTATTGGTCTGACTACTTATGTGTGCACCTAAGATTCACCTGTGGCAATCTGGATGGGCCAGACTGCTTAGTTTAATCCAGTCATGGCCCATAACACTCAAGCTTAGGTCAGGAGTTATTTCTCAACTCGCATATGTTAAACCATCTTACTTAGCCTCCTAAGTAGCATGGCTGAGAAAAAGAGAGGGGTGATTTTCAAATAAAACTTGAGCTACAATTAACTCATATTTCAGGAGAGTGAATAGATGCTTAGTGAAAAATAATGGATGATTGGGGCTGGGATTGTGGCTCAGTGGTAGAGCGTTTGCCTCGCATGCGTGAGGCACTGGGTTCAATCCTCAGCGCCACATAAAAATAAATAAAATAAAGATATTGTGTCCATCTACAACTAAAAAAATATAAAAAAAAATAATGGATGATTCGGGCCAAGAATTGGTCAAATCTGGCTCTAGAAAAGCTATTAAAGTAATGGACATGGTGGTGCATGCCTTTAATCCCAAGTATTTGGGAGGCTGAGGTAGAAGGATCACAAGTTCAAGGCCAATTTCAGCACTTTAGTCAGACCATGTCTCAAAAAATAAAAATCAAAAAGGCTGGGGATATAGCTCTGTGGTGAAGTGCTTCCCTAGCATGTAAGGCCCTGGGTTCAATCCACAGTAAAACACACACACACACACTCACACACTGAAGAAGCAAAATTTGGGATTTTCTCTCATTTTGACGTCTTCTACTTTCACACCCATTTCTCCTATTTTTAGTTAATACTATATGCAAGCATAGTCTTAAAGTTTTTAAAGCAAGGGCAATTTTTAATGTATATTTTGTATGGATATATAATAGCTAATAGAGTGTCAGTCAATGAAAATCAATGAGCACCTAAGGTTTTGTCATCTGGACATATTAGTTTACGTATTAGTTTTTGATCTTGAATATTTAGAAGGAAATAGTATTTTTGAACGTAAAAATATAGATAGAATAATATTGACTAAGGTAAATGCTATTTAATGTAAACTAGTAAAGCACGAAATCTTTCACTGTTCATCAGTATTATGGATTTTTATGTATTTTCAAAATCTAATGCCATCAATCAGAATGTGACTTTTTATAAAATCAGTTTTAAAGGTGAAAATAGTAAGTTAAAGTATTTTGACTTTTTATAAAATCAGTTTTTAAAGTTTTATGTTAAAGGCATGATGAAGGCATACAAATATGTTTACTTGATTGTGTATTTAATTAAGACACAAATTTCTCTCTTTTCTTTGCCACTTTCCTGATATTCATTCAGGAAATATTCAGTACCTCCTGTGCTCCAGGCTCTGTTTTAGGAGTTAGGAATATAAAATTGATGCTTACTACATCAACTAAAGTAAAAATAATAAGAATAATATTGTTTTGATGAATTATAAAGATATGTAATATATATTATGTTATAATTAATATACTGTATTACATACAATATATAGTATGTTACATATTAGATTATTTTATATAATATATATTAATATAATATATAACATAACATATTATAATTATATGTATAATTATATATACTATATATTTAATATAAACTAGTAGAACACAATATATATATATATAGTTCATATAATTACATATATAAAATTAGAGATATATATATATTACTTTTTGTGATTATTTCCAGTGGAACAAGGATAATTATTTAGCTTCCAGGCACTAGAATTGTGCTGAAAATTTTCTTGATTAACATCCTTAAACCCCAGTGGAGGTTGCTCAGGTCACTAGTTGAAAGAAAGAGGATATGGAGCATCTACACAGTGTTTTCCAAAAATGTGAAACAAGTTTGTTACTCAAAAGGAAATACCAATTTTAACTCTTATGTTTTTATTATTCAAGTTTAATTGTTACAAGTTTGCATATGTTAAACCATCTTACATTAATACAAATGAGGAGTCAAATGCATAGTTCTTTCAGTTAATCTATTTTTTTCCTTACATATTTGAGGTTATAAAACTTGGGCCTGGGAAATCAGATTGAAATAAAACTATGAAAAAATGTCTAAGGCTTACTGCTTCTGATGGAGCAAAACATCTGATTGGCAAGTGGCCACTTTCAATTTTCTCCTACTTGGCCAGTATCCTAAGCTTTGCAAGTCCTGTCCTAACAGAATTCTTGTGTTGTTGAGAGGCAGAATATTGTGGTGGAAAAGAAATGGTCTGTGGGTTCTGATTGCCTGGGTTGGAATTCTGCTACTTTTCTGCTGTATGATCTCAGTCTCCATCTCTGTTTCCTCATCTATAAATTGAGGACAGTGATAAGACCTGCCTCAAGGGTCTGGTCTGAAGACTAAATGAATCAATAAACGTACAGTGCTTAGAACCGTGCCTGGCACATAAAAAATAGTTATGTGCTTGGTTAAACACACACACACACACACACACCAGTAATTGCTCATGTTTTATGTAGTCAAACTGGGCTAATAAATGACTATATAATTCCTTTATGTAACTATAAAAGAATATTATTTGAACTAGATTATTCACTGAGGGCTATTAAAATTTAAAAGATAAGATTGGATATTTACAATATATGTGAATTTTCTTCTCTTCTAGTTAAGATGTCTATTAGAACCATTAAGTATAATAGCACTTAATGGATACTTTATGACATATGTATACATTCCTCAACAAATTAACCATGTGTATAAATATCCACAAGTGAAATAAAAACTAAGAGGATAAGAATGGTCTCTTTCGTGTTCTTGTGATAGTTTCCTGGTTATGTTCATTCTTTCACGTTTGAACACATTAGTACAGGGAATAGAAAGATAAGAAGGAAGCATTTCACCTTTTTTCGAGAAAATACAGGACACTTAAAGAATTAAGGAATGAAGGAAGGTCATATATTGGGAGTCTTGTTCTTCATTTACTCCTGATATATGAACTTCTGAAATATGTGATTTTTTTCAAGTAGGTCTTCCCAGAAGACATTTAAAAATATGTGGATGCTGTTGGCATTTAATGGATTTGGAATAGGAATGCTCAGTGTCCTACAAAGGGTCCTGAAGAATGAAAAAACAGAATGCTCAAAACATCAAGAGCACCTGGCTTTCCCACACCAATGAGCACAAAGATTTAGTTCTTTAAGAGAAACAGCTCTGCCCAGAACATAAGAGATTGATGTTATGGACACGTGTTAACTCCAACTAGCTATATGACTGAGGGAGCTCTGGATTTATTTTCCTCATTTATAAATGTAATGGTGGAAATAACTTTCATTACTACTTATTTGACTTAAAAGTAATTATTTTGCTTTCTTTTTCAGCAATAATTTAACATTTCAGTAATATCTTCTTCAGATGACATAATAACATAATGTCAGTCCATTGGAAGCCACATCCATCATATTATTCCATTTTATTACATTATAGAAAAACTGCAAATATCCTACAAGTATTTTAATAAGTCTTCAACAAAAATATTGAGTTTTCATTGGAGTAAATAAACAAATTTGAAATTAATTTTTAATGTGAAAATATTATTATTCTCTAGTTTAATACATCTTGTATTATGTGCCAATTTGATAGACCATTATAGAAAAATGTTTGTATAAAGGTGAAAGTACATAGCAAGATAGTTATAGTTTATCTTATCAGTTTTATTCTTTTCATAAATTACTATTAAATAACTCACATGACCAGAAAAGGCCCAATTGACAAGAAATGCTCTCATTTGCATGGATATTTATTAACAAATTATGACCATATTTATAGTTGATCAGTTTTAGTGTTTGTGCCCTGAACATAATAATAAATACACCTTAAATAAGATTGTGATATGCAACTGTAACTTCTAATAAACTGTTAACACATGCATGGTTTTTACATTTACATTGTAAGCTCCGAGGGCATCAGTTCTTTAACTTTTGTATATAATTACTTGTTTTCACTCTGTAGCTACAGTTTTCTTCTAAGAAAGTAAATATTTATTAAATATTAAAGTAATAAGAAAGAAAGAACATACAGTACAATATATTTTATATTTTACTTGTTTTGCTGAAACCCAAGAATGGAAGGTTTCCCACATAATATTTTTTCCTCTTAAGAAGAAAAGCAGTTTGTTGTAAATATTAGGCAAGCCCCTGTGTGAAAGTGGACTTGATGCATGCTTTTGAGACCAGATTCATTGCAAAAATGTTTTATGCTTTTTGAGTCAGAGAGGTGCTATTTAATTGTGTTCTGCACAAATTACATTCAATCCATTTTGACAGGTTCACTAGTCTTGCCTAACTTTGCAGTGTCATTTTGTAGCCCAGAATGAGATGCATAAAAGCCATTATTGGACAAAATTGGCTAATCCCAGATCCAAAATAGATTTCTAAAAGTTAACTTCCTAGCTGGTGGCGCACATCTCGCTAGGTGGCCTCCCCATCTCAGCTGGGGAGGCTGAGGCAGGACGATCGTGAGTTCAAAGCCAGCCTCAGCAATTTAATGAGGCCCCAAGCAACTTAGTGAGAACTTGTCTCTAAATAAAATATAAAAAGGGTTGTGGTTGTGGCTCAGTGATTAAGCACCCTTGGGTTTAATCCCTGCCTGCTTTCCCCCGCAAAATTAACTTCCTTAAATTTTTGAGCTCCTGATTTAAATACTAAGTATACTTAGATTGTTTTTTTAGCAAAACAAATTCATTAAAATAGGTAGAAGTATTCTTCAGCCTCTGGTGGTCTTTTTAATCCTTGTTACAGTTTAAGAATACACATCATGAAGAACAAAATTATACATGGGAAGACTTTTTTGCTGGCTTTATTTTTTAAGAAAATAAATTATTTTTATTTGAAATATATTTTTCATAAATCTTGTAAAACTTTAATCTTTCTATAAAAATTTATGTCATTTCAATTAATTATTACTTACAACTGATAATATCAGTTATATAGACAAGTGGTTTTAATTTCAGTCTTTTCTCAGAAAATGTTTTGTATGTTTAACCATGCAGTTACCCTTCCTAGTATTCTTTAGTTCTCTGCATAAGTTTATATTTCCTTCTGGTATCGTTTTCTTTCTAACTGAAGAACTTTCTTCATCCTTTCTTGTAACACAGACATGTTGCTGATGAAGTCTCTTGGCTTCTGTATGTCTGAAGAAGTATTTTGCCTCAATTTTTGAAAGATATTTTGATGGCTATAGTATTTTAGATGGATAGTTTTTTCTCACTTCTTTAAAGATTTTCTCTACTCTCTTCTTACGTGCATTGTTTATGGTGGGAAATCTCATATCATCCTTTCCCATGGTCCTCTGTATATGATGAGTCCTTCTCTGGTGCTATCTCCTACTTATCATGGGGTAGAAGAAGTTAGATTATAATGTGCCTTGAGATTATGTTCTTCATTTCATGGATTTGAAGTTGCCTGCTTTCTTCACAGAGAGGTACTAATGCCAAGAACTCTTACAGATAAAATTTCTAAATGATGCTACAAAAATGGCTAAATTTATTAAATAAAGGCCAGTTCACTCTAGAATATTTTAAAAATTATTTTATCTTTTGGGCAAAGATAATATAAATCTCCTACTACATTTAGAAATCTGTGGCTTTGCAGAGGATGGGTTTATACAGGAAAGCAGTAGGCCAGATTTTACTAAGCATTTTGAAGATGTTGCATCTAGCTACTTAAAACGTATTTTTCATTACCTGAAATAGTTGAACAAATATCTACAGGATCCTGGAGAAAGTAGCATAACTTAAGTGACAAAGATTTTTCAATTTATAAGAATCTGAGTCTTTGGAAAAACTATACTGCAATCTTGCAAATTTCCTATTCTGGTTGAGCTTGAGAAAGAAAAAGGTTACTGCAATACTTAAGTTTTATACAAAACCACCTGGAAGAACCACAGAAAAAACAGAGCATTTTCTCTTTTAACACCAGGATGAAACAGGATTTTTTTCCAATCTGCTCATTCCGCGAAGTGACTGTGAGAGATGAGAAAGATTTTGATAGTTGAAGTCTGGCCATGCAGTCAGGATGAGGTTCCTACTGTTGTGCCTTGAGAGAAGGTTGGGATTTCTGTGAAAGAAGAGTATCTTGATATTCATAGAAAGGCAGTGAACATTTTATTGCAGTTTTCAATTCATTACATACATTAACAAGCTTACAATGATCATAAGTAAGGATAAAAGTAATGTCATTGTAGTTGGAAATGAAATCTGTGTGTTTATCTCAAGTTTGATCTAGAATTGGGTAATCATGCAGCAGATAAAACAGGCATCAGTTTCAAGTTTTTAATTCTTTATTTACATTGTTTCAAAAATGAAAAGAATACATAAAGAGGGATACAAAGGAAATGAAAGGTCAATACATATGTATAATAACTTTATAACTGCTAAGTTTATATTTGAACCTGATCGTATTAGTTGGGAGGAAAATGACTTTTTCAAAGCTTTCTGTAAAATGTGTCTTGGGATTTACTTTTATTCATATTCTGTTGGCTGATGGTTTTGATAGCTGTACTAATCACATAGTCAATAATCTGGACTCAAACCACACACAGATCTAATACTGTTGTTTTCTAGACAGAAACTTAGAGAAGTACTTATTAGAACTATTTTTTAAAAGTATCTACTAGATGTTTTGTTTTAACTTATAATGCTCTGAGCTTACTCACATTAATGAAAACCTTTTTTTTTTTTTTGCATACTAGCAATCGATTCCAAAACTACTCATCTGAAAATACTACACTGCCAATGGTGGTAATGTCAGTATTAATTAATTTTCTTACTTATAAAAACAAAACAATAACCTCCCTTCTTACCTCACACTATACAATACTAGTTATATCTCAGTTCTTATTTTCATACCATATCTGCTATCAGTTATAGAAAAACAAAAGACCTCAAACCTCAAATGATATCAAGACCAGCTATGATATCTTATTTTTATAAGCTGTTCTCATTGGCAAAAGACTGATGATCAAAAGTCTCACTTTTGAAGAATATTATTATCTACTTAGTGGCTTACCTAATGAATAAACCTAGATTAATATGACTACCTGGTACTTTTAACATTAATGAACCAAGGAGATTGTTCCTGAGATAAAATGATATTGTACTTGTTTGGGATCAAGTAGTGAACCTAATTTATTCAGGAAATCACTACCTGGCTGCACTGGGTATTATTGAATCATATCTGTCAGTTTCATTTTATAATACTTCCTTGACATCTGCATGTTTTAAACAGTCAACTTTCTAATAATAAAATGTAATGAGTTGGGTTGGGATTGTGGGATTGTGGTAGAGTGCTCCCCTAGCATGTTTGAGGCACTGGGTTCAATTTTCAGCACCACATACAAATAAATAAATAAAATGTAGTTATAAAAATGTGTAATGAGCTACAGAAAGAAATCTTTGGAGTATGAAATGAAGTTGTTAGACTATAATTCAGATAGCACTTGTGAGCTTAAAATATACTTTCTTTACAAATATCTCTTGTTATATTCATTGTTAGAAAGATACTACAACTATTTTGTTGACTTGGACTTGCTCTAGTTCCTGAAAATAGTATCTGCAAGTAATGAATGTCCTAGTGCCTCCATAGAGAATGGTAATTGACAGCTTTCCCCCTTTGCTTACGGCATTGCTGTTGCCTGTGAAGGAGCTGAGGATGTGCCATCTCAAAGCATGCTAAATTGGTTTACTGATTAAGCAGAACTAACTTCAGAAAATGTCCTCTGATCTATATTTTCCTAGGAGCAGCAAACCAGAGACTCTTGGGGGGAATGTCCTTCCCATACCAATACTAGAAAGTACTTTTGATTACCAGACACTGGCAATGGGGGCTGCAATAAGCCTGAATAAACAAACTATTAGAACTAACCCTTATCTTTCACCAGCTTATACACCTGCCCCCACCACCATGTATCACTTAGTGGCATTCCTAGAATTTATTGTCCCAGTCCAGAGATCCATTTGTCCTGTTATTCCTTCACAATTTATGGTTCTTTTTCTAAAAAGTACAGTATCATGCTTTGGTCATTTCTTCTGATTCCACTCTTGTGAAGATGTGCATGCGCATGCAAAATTAATAAAACTCATGCTTTCCTCCAAAAAGCCCACAGAAGAACTCGGGGGAAGATGGCGCTGAAAGCTAATAAGGAAGCTCCTGCTTCTCTCACAGCTCAAGCCAAAGTAAAAGCCTTAAAGGCCAAGAAAGCAGTGTTGAAGGGTATCCACAGCCATAAAAAAAAGATCCCCAAGTCACCTACCTTATAGAGGCCCAAGACATTGTAGCTCCAGAGGCCACCCAAATATACTTGGAAGAGCACCCCCTGGAGAAACAAGCTTGACCACTATGCCATTATTAAGTGCCCCCTGACCATTGAGTTGGCCATGAAGAAGATTGAAGAGAACAACACATTTGTGTTCATTGTGGATGTCAAGGCCAACAAACACCAGATCAAACAAGCTGCAAAGAAGCTCTATGACTCTGATCAGGCCTGATGGAGAGAAGAAGCCATACACACATTGGACTGGTCCCTGATTATGATGTTTTGGATGTTGCCAACAAAATTGGGATCATCTAAAGAGTCCAGCTGTCTAATTCTAAATATACCTTTTTTTTTCAACATAAAAAAATAAAAGAAAAGAAGATGGGAGAAGTTGAGTGTATCTCTCCCCCCTTACACAGGCAAAATTAAGGTGCCTTCCACTTATGAATGTTATGTCTTTAATATGAATGACAATTGCTTATAAAGCACTTGTGAAAAAATAGCATAACGGTGAAGAGTATTATACCACTTATTATAGCTAAACAATATAATTAAATTTAATCTAAATAGGTCTTAAAACACAGCAGTTTGGTGATGCATTGTGTACAAAACATAACCAAGAAACCAGCTGTAAACTGTAATGATAGAAATATACTGTTATCAGTGCATTTGGGACTCAATTCAATCAGGGATATAACCTTCAAGCACATTAGCTAAAAATGGATTCTAGCATGATAGACATCAGTGCCAAAGCTTTACCCTCCTCTCTATATAAAGTAATATATGTATATTTATTACATATATATATATATATATATATATATATATACATACACACACATATATAGTAATAACCAGGGCTGGGGATGTGGCTCAGTGCTTGCCTAGCACATGCAATGCCCTGAGTTCAATCCCCAGTACCTCTTCAACTCCCCCTACCACAAAATCAGTTACAATAGTTCAACTGGAAATTTCTTTCTTTTGCGGGGGAGGGTACCAAGGATTGAACTCAGGGGCACTTGACGACCACTGAGCCACATTTGTATTTATTTAGAGATAGGGTCTCACTGAGTTGCTTATTGGCTTGCTTTTGCTGAGGCTGGCTTTGAACTCAAGATCCTACTGCCTCAGCCTCTCAAGCCACTGCAATTACAGGCATGTGCCATTAACTGGAAATTTTAAGCAAGCTAAATATTAACAGTGTAGTGTTTGCAATTCAAAATTTAATAATTCCTTTTTTTTTTTGCATTGAGGTTATGTTGATACCTAATTTTTAAGGCTGCTTAAAAGGAAGATTTAAATCAATAAACCTAATGTCTATACTTAGTTGTGTTTATATGTTGTTAAGACAAATTCATATTGTTTTTCTAATTGCAAAAATGGTTTATATTTATAGTTAAAAGAGATTCTATGAAAATTATGTTTAAATAAACTTATACCAAAATACCAATAACTTACTGGTCTATTCTCATGCATGTGCTTGACATTTTTATTTCTAATTAGCATCCTTTCAAATGTAATGGTATTTTAAAGGGCTTGGATTGTGGCTCATTGGTAGAGTGCTCACCTAGCATGCATGAGGCACTGGGTTTGATCCTCAGCACCACATAAAAATAAAAATAAAAAGTATTGTGTCCACCTGCAATTAAGAAATATATATTTAAAAATATGTATATAATGGTATTTTAATATCTTTAAGGTAAAAGAAGTTGGTTAGACTTATTATCTTAATAATATTTGTTCAACGAATGGTAAGGAGTGGAGTGTGTTACTAAATGAACCAACCCTTGAGAAAACTTTAAATCTGGTGTACTCACTCAATATTTTTAGAGGGAGGAAGGGTATTGTTATGAGTGAATTGGGCTCATTGGTTCTGATGTGCACAAGACTATTTGTTTCAAGTCATTTCATGTTGCTATGTCTTGTTCACCATTAGAATATAACACTGGGACCATTCATAGTGATTGGGGGCACAGTTTTGGGAGTCAGACTACTTGAGTTCAAATCTTGATTTTGATGTTCAATAGTTGTGTGGCTTTGATCAAATTAATTAATTTTTCTCTGCCTTAGGTTCTCCAACTGTAAATGGTGTTAATAAAAATACAATGTAGGGTGATGGAAAGGATTAATTAAAAGGCTAGAACAGTGTTTGGAAAACTGGAAAATCCAAGCTGTTATGAACATTACTTTATTTGCCAAGAGATTGACTCAATCAGGAAGGCAAAAATTCACCTTAGTATCTCTAAATTTCCTGATAGTTCCTGTAAATCATATCTTGCCTATACAAGTGATGAAGGCCCTATTTGATGTTTCTTTTGGTTCCCGATCCTTGACAAAACTTTAAATCTGATGTACTCATTAAATATTTTTGGTGGGAGAAAGGGTATGATTATGGGGTAAACTGTTTGCCCACCAAAAATGTTATGTTGAAGTCCT
This sequence comes from Geosciurus inauris, assembly GCA_004024805.1. Lineage (NCBI taxonomy): Eukaryota > Metazoa > Chordata > Mammalia > Rodentia > Sciuridae > Geosciurus > Geosciurus inauris. Next base: position 63,513 of record PVHX01000583.1, on the reverse strand, counting down.
AACTCCTGGTATGCCTCAGAATGTTGCCTCATTTGGAAATAGGGTCTTTGCAGATTTAACCACGTTGAAATGAGCACCCTAATTCAATATGACCTGTGTCATTATTAAAAGTGGAACATAGATAAGCACAGAGGGAAGATATGAAAACACACTGGGAGAAGATGGTCACATGACCGGAATGATTCTTCTACCAGCCAAGGAACACATGATACCTGGTAAACATCAGAAGCTAGAAAATTGCAAGAATCAATTCCCCCATCAGAAGAATGACTGTGACTTCTAGCTCCAGAACTCTGAGACAGTAAATTTCTGTTGTGTTAAAGCTCAGCTCCTGGTACAGATGTTCTTTGACTTATGTTGGAATTACATGATAAGCAATTTTAAGTTGAAAATATGGTAAGTCAAAAATGAATATAAAAATGTGGTACATATGTGCAATAGAATACTACTCACCTTAAAGGAGAACAAAAGCATGGCATTTGCAGGTAAATGGATGCAGCTGGAGAATGTCATGCTAAGTGAAATAAGCCAAATCCAAAAAACCAAAGGCTGAATGTTTTTTCTGATAAGTAGATGCTAATCATAATGGGGGTGGGTGGGTAGGGAAAAAGGAAATTTGTGCAGAGGGTAGTGAAGGGAGGTGAGGGGGTGTGGAAATGGGAAGAATGGTGGAATGAGATGGACATTATTACCCTATATACATGGATGATTATGCTACTGGTGTGACTGCACCATGTTCAGCCAGAGGAAGAAGTTGTGCTCCATTTATGTACAATGTGTCAAAATGCATTCTACTGTCATGTATAACTAATTAAAACAAATAAAAAATGTATCTAAAACATCTATCCTACCAAACATCATAATTTATTCTACTCCACCTTAAATGTGCTCAGAACACGTTTATTAGCCTATGGTTGGGCAAAATAATCTAACATAAAGCCTATTTTATAATGAAATGTTCACTATCTCATTTAATTTGTTGAATACTGTGTGAAAAGTGAAAAACAAAATGATTGTCTAGGAACTCATTGTATGGTAAGTGCACATTTAAAGTATGGTTTCTACTGAGTGCAAGTGGGTTTTGCACCAATGTAAAGTCAAAAATCACAAGTTGAACCATGTAAGTTAGGAACTGTATTCTGTTACAGTGCCTTTAAGATACTAAGACAGGTATTGCCACTTTATTCATTTTCGGATTACTTTTCTTAATTCGGATTACTTTTCTTAAAATTGAGGAGGCTACAATAAATTGTTGCTTTTCTTTTTCCTTGTGGACCATATGTTATGGGTTTGAAGAAATAAATACTGAATTTCTGGGTGAAAATGAGTTCATAGAATTATTTTGGATCAGTGAGTGAAAAACAGGCTGAAGAGTGATGTACCAATGTCACATTGGGGTTTTTGGGCCTAAGTTTTTTTCAGTTTATAACTTCTTAGATAATTTTCAAGGCTATCTTTGCTAATAATTTGTTTTTAAAACTACCATTGCTATCTTTTAAAACAATTTATTTTTACATTTAGGGAGATAAATGTATCTGTAAATTAAACTGCATTTAACTCCTAAGTGTCCACTACAGTCACAGAGCCACACAGTGATTAATTTAGCAGGGAGGTCACAGCTCAGGGAGTTCAACTGCTTTATTTCTGGAGGAGGAAACTGAGATCAAGGGAGGTTAAGCAGTAGCTTAGTCTTTTGATGCAGAATCTAAAGACTGTACTTATCACAGCCCTCTGTTCTGAATCACAGCACCATGGATTTAAATATGTTTTAAATAACATCTCCTATATCAGATTTTCTGGATCCTTTTCATATCATCAAAGCCTATAGCATAGTGAGTGGTCTTTTAAAAGTAAGTGACAAGTGACTGTTTATTAGGGAGAACGCCTGTTTGCTGCCTCTCTTGAAGCTGTAAACAAATTTGCTATTAATACTTACATAGAATGTGGTTGTATTCAGCCTCTCTGTCCCTGTTATAGATGCAGCGGCATGAAGCCAGTATGCGTGAGGTCTACATTGCCTACCCAAGGCAGAAATATTCCTTATGGTGGTGGGCTGTTAAGGCAGAAAGGATATTTCTAAATCAGGCATCAAGCAGAGGTTAGTACTGAGTCTCCAAAGCACAGGCATTTTTACTATGTCCTCATGTCCAACTGCAGTTAGCATATGACTTTGGAAGTACAGGGTGAGGAGGTCATGAGAAAGGTCCACAAACCAAAATAAAAGAGTCTAAGAAAAGCTACCAAGATTTAGAAAAGATAAAAAGCACACATGTTTAATAAATGACTTTGAGGCTATTAGTCATTTCATAGCTTGCAGATTCTACCAGTTAATGGTTTAACTAAAGTCTACTTAGCTATAGTTGCTTAGAGATCTCTTTTCATCTTCGTATCATCTCATATGTTTACTTCAAATAATAATGTGAAGATTACAAGTAGGGAGATATTGGTCACAGGGCACAAAGTTCTAGTTAGACGGAAACCATGTTTTTGACATCTATTGTAAAACATAGTCAATTATAATATAATACACAAATGCCAAGATAATACATTTTAATGTTCACATTACCAAAAGAAGGTAAGAATGTGAAAAAATGGATATGTTAATTAAATTGATGCAATCATAAGGAATACATATCACATTGTATTCCATAAATGCATACAATTAATTTTGTTCATTAAAAATTAAAAAAAATTTTCTGCCAAGAATAATGCTGATCACTTTATAGATGTTGTCTTTTTAATGTAATAAAAGCATAAGAAATTACAATCACTGTCCTCATTTTATAGTAACAAAAATGAAACAGAGAGTTTAAATAATTTAACATTGCACTGCCAGTAAACAATTGGGACTTGATCTGCATAACTCCAATAAATATTTACATTCGGTATATGATCATGGAATTGATAGACTTTGGGAACATTTTTCTCTTTCTCCTGTTAGGTAAGATGGGCTCTTCTGCTATTTAAGCTCTTGGATCATCTTCTTTATCTGGCCACCAGCTTTCAGTACAATCCTTTCTTCCCATAGGTCCTAGAGATTTGGTCTGCCCACCTTTCCTCTTTCCAGCTGTCTTCACCAATTCTTTTTTCTGTGATTCATCTTCTGTTAGAATTCTCTAGTGGGATTCAGATTCCCCTCTTTTCCTCTTTTTATTATTTCTGATAAAACAACAACAAAAACATAGAATTTTCAACGAGGATCTCGTTGACAACTTCAAGCTATTGTTAATAGTGTTAAAAATTGTTACCATGCTTCACTAGTAAGAGGTTGCAACAGGTTATTTTTGCTATTAATTTTACCATTTATAATTATTTTTGCACATGTTCTTAGACACATATGATAGCAGATTTTAGTTTGACTCAAACTTGCAATTTCTTTACTCCTGCTATTTCTGATGACTAGTGACTGCCCTCATTTGTCTTCCCACAGCTTGCGATTGATAGAGAAGAAAGCTGTTATTGAAGATTGCACATATCAAGACATACATTTTGAGAAATAAATTAAAGAAGGGAGACATGACCATTAATTTCAGAAAAGTTCCCTCAATATTAATTAATTTTGCCATTAATGAGACTGGCTAGTATTTATTAAGTACTTAATGTTCTAAATGCTCTCCATATGAAAATTCATGATTATCTGCATTTATTGATGTGAAATTGAAGCATAGAACCCATTCAAGGATCTCCATAAGTAACAGATCTAAGGCTAAAGCCCAGGTCTGTAGAAACAGATGTAGTAGGCTGCTTCCAAAACTGTAGCCCAGGATCACAAATCATAACTTATGTAAAGACTAAATTTTATTTTCTACATTTATTATTCTGCAGTTCCTTTGAATCTTATTAATGTGCTCATTATCCTGCAATTCCTTTGGATCTTATTAATGTGTTTATTATCCTGCAATTCCTTTGGATCTTATTAGTGCTGTTGAAAAATGGATCTCATTTCACTCTAAAAAGCCTGTAGTTAATAGATGGGCTGTTTAGAAAATGAAAAAAATTAAATTTAGTCATTGTGAGGCTAGCTGTTCAGCTAATTCTCTTGAGGTATTTGGTTTAAATTGGTTTTATTTTTACTTCCTAAAAAACTTGTAATTGCTATTTTTCTTCTGGATTCCTTGATAAACATAAGGAGGCAACACAAATATGCTAAAGCTTAAACAAAACCCTAGGTTTTATACTTCTTTTCTTATGAACTTTATCAGGTGAAACCACTTTTTTATTGAAGTTAAGTGTATTTTCTATGGATTAGACCCCTAATAGCATCAAGAACCCTGAATGAATTAATCATTTCTACAGAAATTTCTTTTTCTTTCTGTTGTCTTTTTTTTTTTTGAGAGAGAAAGCAAAAATTCCCTTCCCACATACACTTACCAAATTGGCACTGATTTAACACTGTTATTAATAGATAATTTTATATATAGATGTACTTAGTAAGCTGTGCATAGTTCTTCTCATATAATGGCTCTGTGATCTCAGAAAACTTTTTCAGGAAGAATTAAAATAAAGATAATTTATTGAACAACAATATATTCACTTTGCAGTAAAAATACTTTATACTACATAAAATGTCTCTATACTGAGGGTCATAAACTTTCTTGAAAAAAATACTGTTCATTTATGATTTAGTTGACGTTGATCTAACAGGCTTATCTTCTGTTCCATTTCATTAGAATCTTCAGGTAATTAAAAATGCTTTGAGCCAGGTATGGTGGCGTACACCTGCAATCCTAGTAGCTCTGGAGGCTGAGGCAGGAGATTGGGAGTTCAAAGTCAGCTTTAGCATAAGCGAGGCACTAAGCAGCTCAATGAGACCCTGTCTCTAAATAAAATACAAAATAGATCTGGGGATGTGACTCAGTGGTCCAGTGCCTCTGAGTTCAATCCTCAGTACCCTCCTGCATCCCCTAAAAAAAGAAAAGGAAAAAAAATGCTTTGAAAAATAGAGTGCAACAAACAAGCAAAATAGGCAACATATAAAGGTCATTTATAAAAATCCCAAATCTATGATGCTACTGAATTCTGAGGCCATTTATTTAGGGAGAAGTTTATTTTATCCATATCTGTTCCTGCATAAGATTATTATCACCTTATATCTATGTTAAGTTCAGGTTCAAAAGCTGACTCTCAGAGGATAGAAGCTAGTAGTGCTGTACTTGTGGCATTTTTCAAAGATTCAAAGTCAAAACCAAGATTACCCCTGTGCAAGTGTCTGCATAATACCAAACACCCGAAACTGTTGAGCAATATAGTAGCTTATAGCCATATTTGACTATTTGTTTTTAAATATTTGACTATTTGTTTTTAAATAATTAAAATGAAATATTAGAAATTTATTTTCTTTATCACAATAGCCACATTCTAGGTTTATAACAGCCATCATCACAGGAAGTCTTGTAGGACCACACTGATCCAGACAATCTGAAATGGCAATGACGATTTAATTGTTATGTAAATTTTCAGTGTTCATCCAGGTGTCTGGTAACATATAAAAGGAGTAGTGAGTTGTTTTCCCCAGGCAGGACACATTTAAAGAAGATAATAGCCTGGCACAGTGGCACATACCTGTAAACTGAGGGACTCAGGAGGCAGTAGCAGGAGGATCATAAGTTTGAGGCCAGTCTCGGTAACTTAGGGAGATTCTGTTTCAAAATAAAAAATGATTAAAAATATAACTACATAACTTAAAAATTTTATCAACTAAAGTTTCATAACACTCATCAAAACACTAGTTAAGCAAAGGTGAAAACTGTGATTTCTGACCTTAAAAGAATTACACCTGTGTGGATGAACTGGAGAAACTTCCAATCATTACACAGTGTGGTTTTATTGCACAATGTTGCATACTAATCAAAGAAGACATCAACTCTGTCTGGAGGAATTGAGGAAAACCTCAAATATGAGGTGACAGTTGAGTTATAAAAAGTTTTTTAGGATGTGCAGTAGTAACATGAAATAAAAAGCTAAGTTCGTCTAGATGTCTGTCTAAGTAAATTCGGGAATGACCCTGATCCTGAGGTAGTATGCTGCCCCCAACATTCTGTACTGTTTTAATGCTACATACTGGATTTTATGGATATAATTTGTCCTAATGTATGTTTTTTTTAGGGGAATGCTGAAATAACAACAGGAACTGCTATAACCCAAGTGATATTGGACATGAACTAATTAAATACTCCCAAGTTCGTGCTGCCAGATCATCAGATTAGTGATGTCACATGGGGAACATTGATAGTCTACAGAGATTTTTAAACAACCCTCTCAATACACAACCTGAGGATTAGCTAATAATGCTCAAGAGAGTGCTGGACAAGGGCAATAAAAGAACAGGGGGCTGAGACAGGAGAATCGTGAGTTCAAAGCCAGCCTCAGCAAGGGTGAGGTGCTAAGCAACTCAGTGAGAACCTATCTCTACATAAAACACAAAATAGGGCTGGGGATGTGGCTCAGTGGTCGAGTGTCCCTGAGTTCAATCTCCAGTACCAAAAAAACAAAAACAAAAACAAAAACAAAAACCCCAAACCCAGAGGAATCAGGTGGGGGAGGGTAAATAAACACTATCGTCTTTAACAAACTTCAGTGTCAATGTTTGGGCCTGGAGAGCAATGTGGCATTAGGGGAATCCTAGCATGGGCTTGAGGAGTCCAAACAGAACTAGAACAGAGGCAGCTCCTTAACTTTGTGGGTTCCTTCAGTAAAACAGATTAGAATTTCATTAGCAAGCCATTGTACTATGTTGTATATAACTTGCAGGTCTTTGTACCACTTGGTATTCAGTCAGAGAAGCAGAACTTTTAAGATATATATTTATAACAATCAGAGATTTGTTTCAGAGATTTGATTTTATGAAATTAGGAGACCTGGTAAGGAAGCCTGTAAAGATTTCATTCTTTTGTGTGGTGTAGGTGTTTAATGCCCACAAGGGCAGGCAGTTGGGAAGGGAAGGTGGAAGGTAAGAGGAGGAGATCAAGAAGCTGCAACCCACAAGTCTGAGCTGAAGCCCCTGAGGACAGATGGAAACCTATGTCAGTTGTGTCTCTGAACTGGAGGGTATGGTGTCATGTAGAAGCTGCAACCTGTCATGATGGAGTCAGATCCAGGAGAGAAAGGAGTTGAAGAAGGACCTAGAGGTGGGTGGAGCAGGCCTGGCTCTGCCCCACACCAAGCAGGTGAGAAAACAGTGTGTATGAGCTGCACAAAATGGCAGCTGCTTCACATTCACCTTCTAAATCTCACACAAGAATTGCTCCTGATGCTCATTCTAGCCACAAACACAGGGGAAAAGGAACTCTGAGAAAGAGCATCCATCTTAACCAATATGACACACAGCAAAGTTACCATTCTCACTGTGGAATGATTTTTCAGGCATATTGCCAATCTTGTTAACTTCATAAACCCATCTGTTAAAAAACAGATACTTACATGGAGTGAATTCTGACTATTTTAGTTAAGATTCTGGAGCATAGAGTGGGGAAAAGAAGATAACATCACTTTGTTTTTCATTAGAGCTTTATAGTCGACATCGTAGTTGCGTTCATCCCAACAAACTCATATAAGCATGGAAATGGTTTTCAGCTCATGATTTCCCTGCTTTTCCCATTCCCCCTCTTCTCTCCCAGGTCTCCTTCCTCTACTTCACTAGACTTCCTTTCATTCATCTATGAATTTATTGGTTCTTTATATTGTCCTATCCATGTCCCACCACCCTTTTTTTATAGCTTCTGCATATGAGAGCAAACATTTGACTTTTTAGTTTCTGAGTTTGGCTTATTTCGCTAGGCATGATGTTCTCCACTTCCACCCATTTACTGGCAAATGCCATACTTCTGTTCTTTTTTTTATGGTTGAGTAGAATATATGTATATATAAATCACAATTCTTAATCCATTCATCTATTGATGGGCATATTGATTCCATAATTTACAATTATGAATTGTGTTACTATAAACATTGAGGTGGCTATATTGCTGTGGTATGCCAATTTTAGATTTTTTTTTTTTTTTTTTTTTTTATTTAGGCTTACATGTTAACAGTGTAAATTGATTCATTGTACATAGAGGATAACATAACAATTCTCTAGTTGTAAGTTGTATAGAATCACAACATATATGCAGTCATACATAAAGTTAGGGTTATTATGCCCATCATATTCCATCCCCCTTGCTGTCCCCATGCCCCCTCCCAATTTTAGATCTTTTTGGAAAATGCCAAGGAGTGGGATAGCTGAATCATATAGTGGTTCCATCCCTAGTATTTTGAGGAATCTCCATACTGCTTTCCAAGTGGTATTAGTACTGCAGTTCCACCAACAATGTACAAGTGTACTTTTCCTTCACAACCTCACCAGTATTTATTATTGTCTGTATTTTTGATCATTGCCTTTCTGGCAGGAGTGCGATAAAATCTTAGTGTAGTTTTGATATTTGCATTTTCCTGATTACTAAAGATGTTGAACATTTTTTCATATATTTGTTGGGTACTGGACCACTGAGCCACATCCCCAGCCCTATTTTGTGTTTTATGTAGAGACAGAGTCTTACTGAGTTGCTTAGTGCCTCGCCATTGCTGAGGCTGGCTTTGAACTCGCGATTCTCCTGTCTCAGCCTCCCAAAGTGCAGGGATTATAGGCGTGCACCACCGCCTCTGGATCATTTGTGTTTCTTATTTGAGAATTTTCTGTTTAGTACTTTTGCCCATTTATTGATTGGGTTGTTTGTGTTTTTCGTGTTATGTTTTTTGTATATTTTGGATATTAATCTCCTATTGGAGGAGAGGCTGGCCAAAATTTTCTCTCAGTCTGTAGGCTTGCTCTTCACACTCTAAATCATATCCTTTGCCATGCAGATAATTTTTAGTTTGATTGCATCCCTTTTATTGATACTTGGTTTTATTTCTTGCACTTTGGGGCTCTTGTTAAGGAAGTCAGTGACAGCACTTATATAATGGAGTATTGATCCTATGATTTCTTCCAGAACTTGTAAAATTTCTGATCTAATTCCTAAGTCTTTGATTCATTTTGATTTGAGTTTTGTGCAGGGTGAGAGATAAGGGTCTAATTTCATTTTTCTACATATAGCTATTCAGTTTTACCAGCATCATTTGTTAAAAAGGCTTTCCTTTCTCTAAGATATATTTTTGGCACTTTTGTCAAATGTCAGATGGCTATATCTATATGGATTTGTCTCTGTGTCTTTTATTCTGTTCCATTAGTCTTCTTGTCTATTTTGATGCCAATACCATGCTGTTTTTGTAACTACAGCTCTGTAGTATAACTTCAGATCAAGTATTGTGATGCTTCTTGCTTCAGGTTTTTTGTTTAATATCTCTTAGTCTTCCAAGTGAATTTAAGAATTGTTTTTTTTCCTAATTCTGTGAAGAATGTCATTAGTCTTTTAATACAGATTGCATTGAATCTGTATATTGCTTTTGGTATACGGCCATTTTTAACAATATTAATTCTGCCTATCTAAGAGTACGGAATGTCTTTCCATTTTCTAAGATCTTCTTCAATTTCTTTCTTCAGTGTTCTATAATTTTTATTGTAGAGCTCTTTAGTTACCTCATTAGTTAGATTAATTCTCAAGGTATTTAGTTTTTTTTTTTTTCTTTTTTCAAAGTTATTGTGAATGGGATGGTTTTCCCAATTTCTTCCTTGGCTGACTTACTGTTGGAGTATGGGAAAGCTATTGATTTATGGGTGTTGATATTGTATCCTCCTACTTTGATAAACTAATTTATAAGCTCTAGAAGTCTTCTGGTAGGGTTTTTTGGGTTTTCTATATACTTGGTCATATTATCAGCAAGCAGAGGTAGTTCTTCTTTTCCTATTTGTATTCCTTTGATTTCCTTTTCTTGACTCATTGTTATGGCTAATGTTTCAAGAACTATATTAAATAGGAGTGGTGAGAGTGGACAGCCTTGTCTTGTTCCTAATTTTAAAGGAAATACTTTCAGCTTTTTTCTAATATGCGGTTGGCTTTAGGTTTGTCATAAATGGCCTTTGTGGTGTTAAGGTAAGTTTCTTTGATCCCTAGCTTCTCCAGTGTTTTTAATATTAATGGGTGCTGGATTTTATTAAAGGCCTTTTCTGCATCTATTAATTTAATCATGTGATTCTTGTCTTTAATTCTGTTTAAGTGATGAATTACATTCACTCATTTGTGTATGTTGTACCAAACTTGCATCCCTGGAATGAAACCCACTTGATCATGGTGTGTTATCTTTCTGATGTGTTTTTGAATGCAGTTTGCTAATATTTTAGTAAGGATTTTTGCGTCTATGTTCATCAGGGATATTGGTCTGTAGTTTTCTTTCCTTGATGTGTCTTTGTTAGGCATTGGTATTAGGATTATACTGGCTTCATAAAATGTATTTGGGAGTGTTCCCTCCTTTCAATTTCGTGGAATAATTTGAGAAAGACTGGTGTTAGTTCTTCTGTAATGGTCTGGTAGAACTCAGTCAATAATCCATATTCTGGGTGATTTTAATTTCATTGTTTAATATTGATCTGTTTAGGTTTTCTATGTCTTCCTGATTCAATTTGGATAGGTCATATGTGTCTATAATTTGTCAATATCTTCTAGATTTTTCAGTTTATTGGAGTTTAAATTTTCAAAATAGATTCTGATAATCCTCTGGATTTTATAAGGGTCTGTGGTGATAACTCCTTTTTCATTTCTCATCTTGTTGATTTGCATCTTTCTTACTCTTTCTTCTGGTTAGTTTGGCTAAGGGTTTGTCAATCTTATTTAACTTTTCAAAGAAGACCAACTCTAACATAAGCACCACTTTTAGAGATCTTTATTTTGGTGAGGAAAATCCAATGTAATGTTAATTTTCACAGCCACATAGAATTTGTTACTACCTTGTTAAAGGTCAAAATCATACAATTGGATATAAATGTCTTTATAGGCATGCAAAATTAAACTAATAAGGATGAAAACCTGACCAGATAAAAATTTTATGTACTTGTTGTGTAATCATGAGGTTAAGAAACTCTTCTGTGCACAGAAATGAATATGAACCACATAATTGTATCTCACTATATCCAAACTAAATGTGTCCCAGACTCAACTTCTCTTTAGCAGCATCTCCATAATGACTAGGCAGTATAAAACCAATGAACATGAATGGAAATAGGAACTGAAAGTGATAATGTTTTAACTGATTATGGTTAAAATTTCTCACTTTGGAAATATTTGCAGAACCATAAGAGCATATGAAACTATTGTCAAGTTGTCTTGGAGGGGACCATGGAGAAGAAGTATCTGGAAGTGTAAGTTGTATGACAGATATGCTTCTGGGTCATGGCATATCATGACTGGCTGTGAGGCCTCTGAGATGACTACCCATAATACTCAGCACAGTTATTAGTATTTACTCATCTTATTAAAATAGTTGTTGAAGGAAGTATGAAATAAAGTGAGTAGAAAAGTAGAGAAAGAAAAAAGAGAAAGGAAAAGAGAAGAAAAAAGCAAAAGAAAAAGGGAAGTGTTTGGAATGAAAGAGAAAGAAAGAGGGAAGAAAAAAAGAGAAATATATATAGTCACTGACTCACTCACAGATGGATCTTGGACTAGAATCTAGAGAATTTAGTCAGTTCCTTAGGAAATAAAATGAAAGTACACTTATACTTTGCATATCTATACTTGGTAATCCATATTTTAAACAATATTAGACACAGCCAATACTATGCTCATCACATGGTAAATAAAAGTAATATTTGTGAAAAAAAAATTAGCTCTTTGTTACTCAAAAAATATTTCCATAGATTCCTAGAGTCTTCATGAAGATCTATTTTTGGAAGTTTTGATGTATAATCTTTCCTTGTTAAGTGATCAAATGTAAACTGCATTAGGAGTCAGGACTAGTTAACTTGGAATCTCTGGGTTCCAAAGTTTCTATCAATAGAACTCAAGTGGTCCATGAACATAGATAAGAAAAAAAAGTAACAATTTTTCCACCAACTTCTAATATAATTTAATATTTCCTTCAATATGAATATAGGCAACAAATCACAATAGTGTTACTCATGACACACATTTTCACATCATGGTACCGTTGCTGTTGATGTCTCAAAACATATTTACACTATTTACTACTTTAAATTATAATAGTTATTAGACTAACCGCTAGGTTTTGTTATTAAATGTTAAACACACATTATTCTTAATTTTTTTTACTGGCTCTTTTCAGTTATACATGACAGTAGAATTCATTTTGATATAATTATACAAGCATGAAATATATCTTATTCTAGTTAGGACCCCATTCTTATGGATGTACATGATGGTGGGATTCACTGATGTGAGTATAAGTACACAGGAAATTGTTTCATTTTAAATTTTTTGATAACTCTATTTCAATACAGCTTCCTTTCTAATTGTAGTGTTTTATTTTATGCATTTCAAATCACCATTATAAAAAAAGATCCATAGGTTGCCAAAGAATCCCTTGGGCATAAAATGAATTATGAAACCTTGCCTTTTGCAAGGACAAAATGTCTCCTTTCATTGCTATCTTTTTCTGATTAGTATTCTAGAGATACTAGTGGGAAAAATGGTGCTTACAGGCATAGTACACAAGGTGGCAGCACATCATTGCTTAATTTCCACAAGTTTGATTCCCCAATTCCTGGCTGTATCTGGATGAGAATGTAACTAGTAAGATAATTAGAATGCAACATATTTTCAGAAAATAAATTTTGATACTTTTCAACTTTCTAATTGATATTAATATGCTTTTTTTCTATGTAATATATATGATATATATATGAAATTTCTCAGTTTGGTAAGTGTTTCTTAGCTCCAGAGACAAAAGGAAATTAAGTTAAATTATTTTTAACTTAATAGCGCTTTCTCTAAATAGATTTTCCAAGCTTTCCATCCCACCAAAAAGAAACCAAAATGCTTATGAATAAAACTTTTTCAACATGATCTCATTTACACAAATTTGGCCTATATCTTCAAAGGGTAATTTATGAATTACATAATACCTTTTCCTCAAACATATATCTTTATAATCACATACTGTCAAATTAAAATTTTTAAGTTTTTACTTAAAAACAGAAAGAAGCAAGGGAGAGTGGGCAAGATGATCCTTGGGGTAGTAGATTGCAAAATGACTGTGATTTCTCATTCCTCCCATGAAAAGGCATAGCCTCCTTCTCTATCTCCTGAGTCTGAGCTGTTCCTGGGACTTTCTTCGACCAGTAAAATGTGTTAGAAGTGACAGTGTGCCACGCCTGAGCCTAGGATTCAAGATGCCTTGGGTGTTTCCTTTTGCTGTTTGAGTTTAAGGCTGAGAACTGGTTTGTTTGCATTTTAACCTCCTGAGAAAACATGTGTATTAGCCTTCTAGAAGGAAGTGAAACCTGTGGGGGCATACCTGGGTTTTCCTAGCCATACAAATCCTAGAAAATTGAGACCTCTGCCAAGAGCCAGTCTACTCCCAGACGCGTGAGAGAGGCCAACTGAAGACAGGAGACTCCCTAGTTCTACTTCCCTGACCAGCAGCTCATTCCAGATAGATGAGCAAGGAACACTTAGCCTATTCTAGCCACTGAGTTCTTGGGTGGTATATTATGTAACATTCTTTGTAAAAAAGGTAATAGTTGCAAACTTTTTTCTAACTGTATATAAAATCATGACTGGTCCAAATATCTTTTAATGAAATGTACCTGTGAGCTAGCACTCCATTGTATCTAATATCTTGGAACACATGAATTTTACTCAAGTGTTTCTCATCATTTAGTAAATCTAGTTTTTACTTTAGGGAGGAAGTCAAGGTAGAAAAATAAATTGGGTTTGGGGGGCAAGGCGTATGTTAAAGCATTAATGTCTGAACCTTCCCAAATTTATATATTAAAGCCCCAACTCCTAATGTGATGGTATTTGGAGATGAGTTTCTTGGAAGATAGTTTTAGATAAGGTTATGAAGATTGGGCCCCTGTGATAGGATTAGTGTCTTTATGAGAACAGACACCAAAGAGTGCTCTCTCCTTGAGTGTGCATGATAAAAGGTCATTGGAGCACTCAGAAAAATGCAGCTTCCCTACAAGAAGCCAAGAGAAGAGACCTCTCTTGGTGGCCTTCGTGGCCACCTGAACTTTTTTTTAATGTTTGTTTTTTAGTTGTAGGTGGACAGAATATCTTTATTGTATTTTTACATGGTGCTGAGGATTAAACCCAGTGCCTCACGCATGCTAGGTGGGCACGCTACCACTGTGCCATAACCCCAGCCCCTGGCCTCTTGAACTTTAAGCAATAACTATTTGTTGTTTCAAGTCCAAGTTGTTAATTTTGCTATGGCAGCCTCAGCTGGCTAATCCAGAAAAGACTGGCCAAACAGAGGAAAATTGATAATTAGCGATTGTTGAGTGTTTTCCAGCATCCTAAAGACAAGATAGTTTTACTTAGTCCCCTACAACAATCTGGTGAGGTAGATATTGTTATTGGCATCCTCATTTTATCAGCTGATGAGAAAATTAAGACAAAGAAAGGTTAATGAACTTGTTTAAGTTCTTGCAGCTAGAAGTGATAAAGTCAGAATTTGAATCAAAGGTATCTCTTTCTAGAAGCTGTGTTCTTAACTACTATGGCATTTTTCTGAGAAATGGCCAACAAAGGCAGGGAGAGAAATAGATAGCAGAGAATGAGTTAAAGGGTGAACTCAGAGATGATGATAAGAATCTATTGTTTTCTTTCAGGGCCACTTTCCCTGGATTCAGAAGGTTTGCTTCTGAGAAGTGCTTATCAGAGCTGGCGGCCCCAGAGGCCCCACTCAGTGTGAAAACTCTGGCCTGCAGATCTGCTCAGGATGTTCTCCATTATTTTCATAGCATGAGTTGTTAAATCTCTTTAGGACCTCTTGGAGCCCCAAACCTGGCTCCCTGTAGAAACATATGATGCAGACTTGATGATGAATGCTGCGTGTCTGGTACATTATACACTGCCATGTGTGCATGCTGTTTTGTTAAAGATACAAATGGTCAAGTTTCATTGTATATAGTAGAGCCAAATTCTATCTATATTTGTACATGCTAATAAGGATGTATTTTAAAACAGTTATCCAGCATTGCTTGATAGTGAATACATATAGGATAGATTTGCAAATTGCCCGTGTTATTGATTCTTCCCACAAGTTGGCAGAAGGACTTGATGATAATTAGGCCTCTCATAAATAATTGGTCACGTAGAACATCAGAAGTATGGTAGACAAGGAGTTGCTGCTCTCTCAATATAAGTAAGAAGTATTATGAAATTCTATAGCATTTCAGTCAGCTAGAGAGGCCTCATTGAGCAAATTTCTCTCCACTACACCAGGGCCTTCAGCTCCAGGATATGTAGAAAAGAAGAAAGAAAATTTCCCCAGCTTATTGAGAAGAATAGGGAAGACTGAGAATAGAGAGTGACTGTGCCTGCCAGAAGGTCCCTGTTTTCAAGGAGAGAGTGAATGCTATTGTCATGATTCTAGGGTGACTTGATAATATGGCATTGTTTCAGTGGATCTGTAGCCCTAGCATGAACCCAAGGGCAATGTGGAAAGAGGGGTGACCATTGAACTGGGTGTGCTAGACAACAGTCTTCTAGTTATATCAGCCGCGGATGCTTTAGTAGCCAATGCAGTGAAGACAGAACATCCCAAGATGAGGTGGAGCAAGCTGCAGCTTAGAGAGGGCAGGTGGAGAGAAGAGGCCAACACATAGATTAGACACCTCCAGTCCCATCTCAAGACAGTGTGCAAGCATCTCTCTAGATCCAGACCCTTTCCTGAGGAGAATGAGGGAAGGGGAGACTCACAGGGAATGCTGTCCAGATTTGAAATTCGAATGGACTAATTGAATTCTTAGGAGGCTAGGAGTTAAACAGAGGTGACCACATTGCCTTTGATTGGCAAATGCTAATGAATCTCATTTTCTGCATCCCTCCCAATGTCCAACCATGCAAACTGAGCTTAGTTATAGACAAGAGATAAATATTTCCTTTTAAAGTTGTGATGAAAAAAACTAAAGTTGTTATATGTCCAAAACACAAACCATTTCCTACCAACTATTTAGTTTGCTATATACCCTGAATCATTAATTCATTCTTTCTGATATCTACTTTCTATAATGTTGACAGACATTCTGGTCAGAAGAAAAATAATATGAAAATCATTGTATGCACATATAAATTATCATTTTGAATGTGTATTAATATACTTACATTAAGAACATGAAAAATTATTTTTCTAAAATGTGATTGGAAGATACTAAGTATGTACCACATTTGTATTTGTTGTCTATTACTATATAACAAATCACTTAAAACTAAGTGGGTCAAAACAGCAGTACTTCTTTATTATCTTACTGTTTTAGAGGGTCAGGAGTTCAGAGAGGGCACAATTGTTAGGGCTTTTCTCTGATCTGCAGGGTCTGGGTCTCATTTAGAAGACTTGAAGGGCAGGGATAGTCCATGACTTGATTTAAGCTGGAGGGTACACTTCCAGCAGTGTGTATCTCTCATATGAGTGACAAGTTGACTCTCACATGAATGGCTAGTTGGCTACTGCACATGGCTGCTTGAGTGTCCTCATGACAGGTCAGCTAGCTCTTGAAGAGTGAATGTTCCAAGAATTTATGGTAGAAACAACAATAATTTTTAGGACCTATCTCCAGAAGTCTTGTAGCATCACTTTTGCAGTGTTCTACTTTATGTCACACAGGCCAGCCTGATTCAGCATGGAAGGGGATTACACAAGGATATTGTATTAGTTATCTATTGCTGTTATAGATTACCTGCAAATTGAGCAGCTTAAAGCAGCAAACACATAACATTCAATGTCTGTGGTTCAGGAATCCAAGCCAAGCTTTGGTGAGTAGTGCTGGCTTAGAGTTTATTAGAAGGTTTTAGGCCAGCTGTCAGTGGGGGATGCTGTTCACCTGGGGCTGCTGAACTTCTTCCCAGCTCCCTCATTTGTTGGGATAAGCTTCAGTTCCTTGCCATAGGCCTCTCTTCCAGTTGTCTGCAGGTCCTTCTGACATTGCAGCTGATCTCCCCCAGAGGGAGTCATGCAAGAGATAGAATGATAGAGTCCAAAGTAGAAGTCACAATCTTTTATACCTATAAAATACCTATACCATTTGAAAATGACATACTATATCAGTTTCCTACCCATGCTAAGACAAAGAACCACCAACTTAGTGGTTTATACAATACACATTCAACATCTTACAGCTCTGGAAAGCACAAATTCAACATGGGTTTTCCTGCATTAACATCAAGGTACTGACAGGACTGTGTTCCTTTCAGTCTTTAGGAAAAAATTATTTCTGTATTTTTTAGGTTCTAGAGGACTTGTGGCCCTTCCTACATCTTCAAAGCCATCAGCATAGCATCTTCCATCCTCTCCAACTCTCTTCCATTTTTTATAGATCCTTTTGATGACATTGGGACCACCCAGATAACTCAGGGTAATTTCTGCATTTAAAAGTTCTTAATCATATTGGAAAATCCCTTTTGTTATGTGAGGCAACTTATTCACCCTTTCACAGGTTTAGGATGTGGGGACTAGGATGTGGACATCTTTGGGAAACCATTTTCCTACTCACCTCACATACTAATCGCTTTTGTTATAGTCTGTTGGTCATGGAGACTAGCCCTCACAGAATGCAGAAGTTTAAATCATGATCATTATGTGAACTCTAGATTCCTTAAACTGTATGATCCTAGACGAGTAAAAAACCACAACTATTCATGTGATTTATCATCTATCTATAGATGGCACTT
Organism: Geosciurus inauris; assembly: GCA_004024805.1. Taxonomy (NCBI): domain Eukaryota; kingdom Metazoa; phylum Chordata; class Mammalia; order Rodentia; family Sciuridae; genus Geosciurus; species Geosciurus inauris. Next base: position 45,748 of record PVHX01000583.1, on the reverse strand, counting down.
TTGTGCAGGTAGTGGTTTGGCACGGGAACAATAGCTCAATTTCTAGACTTGTGCTAGAGACAATTATATCATAAAATTAGGTCTTCATACATTTAAACAGCACACCATTGTTCTTGGTAGATCAAAGCAAAAGGAGAGAAGGCTTCATGTAAAAAAATTTCTAAATAAATTCTAATCTACTCATATAAACCACCCACTGAGACAATGTAAAAAAGATCCTTTATACTTAGACATATCCTCAAATCACCAAAAACCTAGAAAATTCCATTTTGTGAAACAGCAGTTTTATCCAATTGCCAGTGACAGAATCCTTTTGGTTCACTTTCCTCCTAGTTTTCTTTCCTTATATTTGTATGTGGAGTCTTTTCTGGAACAAATGTTTACTCTGTTTACCTTAATTGACTGTGTTGACTAACTCACTGGGAGAATATTCCAGGAGAGTTATTTTAATTTTAATGGACTTTTTACATCCTTGTTCACAATCCCATCATTAAAGCACAGTGTAGTTCTGGGAGATGTGGCTAGGAGAATCCTGGAGAGGCTGTTAGAGAGAAGAGTACTTTGAGCCACTATTTCCATTCAAACTGATGTGCATCATTGTGGCAGGAATTAATGCTCCATATGAAGGGCATCGTGAAGCAACAAATCTAGTAATTCTGAGTTACTAGGAGATTGTGAGAGAGGAAGGGCAGTCCCTCTTCTTCACTTCCTCGAGTTTTGCTGTTTCCCTTAACAAATAATGGGTTTAAAGAATCTGTATCAGTTTTGTCTGGTTTTTCTCATTGATTCATCACTTTCAGACAGAGATTCTTATGTTTTGCATTTATTTACTCATTCACCAAGAAATCAGAGTGAAGACCTACTGTATATGAAGAACTACATCAGGAATTGGTGCAAGACCAGGGCTCCAAAGATTGACTTAACATGACTTCCTTCCCCAGAGGTCCTTTATAGTTATGGTTAATTTGTGGCATGAGTGCCATCACTAGTTTTACCCTTTGTGTCCATGGCAACTCTGGATCACAAGACCCTTTCCAAATGAACTTCAGAATTCTTACCATGGCACTTGCATCAGCTACCATTAAAAAGAAGTTTGCAGAGGAAAAATAGAAACATTCAGTTTATCAGCATTTGATAATGTTATGAGCACCACTTTGAATTGAAAAAAAAACCAAGCAAAGAAACAAAGCTCTCTACTTCAGAAACCTTCTAACTCAATGAGAATCATGGATTCCTGCTCTTTAAGAAAGAGTTGGCTAGAATTTCCAGTAAAATCAGCTACAAAATGCTCATAAGGAGGAGAAAATATGTAGTATATATTCACATTGGAATATTACTCAGCCATAAAGAAGAATGAAATTATGGCATTTGCCAGTAAATAGATGGAACTGGAGAATATGATATTAAGTGAAATCAGCCAGTCCCAAAAAACAAAAGGCAGAATCTTCTCTCTGATATATGAATGCTAATCAACAACAAAGGAGGGAAAGATTAGAAGTTCATTGGTTTAGACAAAAGGGAATGAAGAGAAGGGGGGGGGATGGGAATAGAAAAGATAGTAGAATGAATTGGACATATATTTTCTATCCTTATATATGATTATACCACCAATGTAATCCCACATCATATACAACCATAATAATGGGATCCTACCTGGAATAAGTTATACTTATTCTATGTATGTATACTATGTTAAAATACACCCTACTGTATATCTAGAAAGAATGAAAAAAAAAAAAAAACCCTGGGGGAGAGGTAAGCAAATGTAAATGCTAGTTTCACCTTCAACAGGAGAGATAAGAAAGGGGGTAATAGCTGATGCATGCATGCATTGTGCCAGCACTATGCTAGATTTTTTACTTTATTATATCACTTAATCCTCTCCATGTCCATGTGAGAGACATGTGAATACCCTTCAGGCAGGTTGCTCCTACCACACATTTGGCAAGTGATCGCAGCTGGATTTTAGATCCAATTTGTTATTCTCAAAGCTCATCTCTGATAACTATACTGAGTGGTCACAGGTAAACTGTCCAGTTGTAGAATGTGAGAAACCCAAATTAGGCTGAAGGAAACAAAATGCACATAAACACTAGTATATTTGCTCAGGTGCTGCAGAGCACAGTTCAACATTAATGTTTTTTCAGCTACATTATCTGACCCAGAAGTTGGTGTCCAACACATGCTGGATTCACTACTTTCTTGCCAGGCCAACTTTATAATACAAATTATTCCAGCTCCAAAATTTCTAGGACTTAAAATATGCTAGTCCTTGACTAATAATGGGAATCATTTAATCTTCTCGGTATGCTTAAGAGAGGCAGGTAGGTATTGAAATCAGTTAGTTACTTGATAACCAGGAAATCTCAAACACATCATTAATGCGTTTGGGAAAAAATATATAAATTAAGCTTGACTTCTTTTTCTTCTTATGAAGAGTTTTACCTGTATCTTCTTTATTTGAACCTGGGGAGAGGGAAGTTTGAGTTAACACCTAAATCAAAGGAAAGAGGGACCAGTGGGAGCACAGGCCAAGGCCCAGGACCACCTCCAGGGACCTCTGCAGGAACCCAGCCAAAGTCAGGCTCAAGACTGCCAATGGCTGATCTGTCGACCCATGTAGTAGCCTCAACCTTGGGACAACAGATAGGGCCAGGAAGCAACAACCTGCCACAGCTCAGCATGCCATGGTGCTGCATCTCTGATCAATCAGCCCAAAGCCATTGTAAGTCCCACCCTTTCAGCCCCATCTCTGAAAGTATTTGCATCCTTCTTGGGACACCCTCACTGCTATCTTGAGTTACCTCTACTACCACCACCACCAGCATCTTTAGTTGCAGTAGCATCCATCTGAGGACATCGACTGGGGACTGGAAGTGAATTCCAAGGTGAGGTACAAGTAATCTGTAGGGTCACTAAAGATTATAGTATAGAAACCACATTACTTCAGATTGACATTGCAAGAAAGGAAGACACATAATCAACATGAAAAAACAAGAAAAGAAATTGCCTCCCAATGAACCAAGATACTACAATAGAATCCATTGACAGCACAGTTGATGAAATGTCAGAGAAAGAATTCAGAATGTACACCATTAAAATGATCTGTGAATTAAAGAATGACTTAAATGAGCAAATACAGGCAAAAATTGATCACTCCAACAAAGAAACAGGAGAGCAAATAAAGGCAACCATTGAACACACAAACAAAGAGATAAGGGAGCAAATACAGATAGCAAAAGATTACTTCAAGAAAGAGCTAGAGATTGTGAAATAAAACTAATCAGAAATTCCTGAAGGAAATAATAAACCAAATAAAAACTTGATAGAAAGCATCATCAACAGACTAGATCACTTGGAAGACAGAACCTCAGATAATGAAGACAAAATATACAACCTTGAAAATAATGTTGACCACATAGTGAACATGGTAAGAAAACATGAAGAGAACATTAAGATTTATAGGATAGCATCAAATACCATATCTAATATTTATCAGGATAGAAGAAGCCAGAGAATTAAAAAAAAAAAAGGATTGCACAATCTCGCCAATGAAATAGTATCAGAAAATTTCCCAGACATGAAGAATGAATTGGAAAATCAAATACAAGCGGCTTACAGGACACCAAATGCACATAATTTGTAACAGATCTACACCAAGGTACATTTATAATGAAAATGCCTATCATACACAATAAGCATAGAATTTTAAAAGCCACAAGAGAAAAGTTTCAGATTACATAGAGGGGGAAACCTATTCAGATCTCAGCAGATTTCTCTACCTAGACCCTAAAAGCAGAAGACCGTGGAACAACATATATCAAACTCTGAAAGAAAATGCATGCCAACCAAGAATCTTATATTTAGCAAAACTAACTTCAGATTTGATGATGAAATAAAAACATTCCATGATAAATAAAAGTTAAAAGAATTTACAGCAAGATAGCCTGCACTACACAGCATTCTTGGCAAAATATTTCATGAGGAGGAAATGATAACCAACAATGAAAATCTGCAAAGAGTGGAACTATACTAAAGGAAAGGCCAATAAAAGGAGAAACCAAGTCCAGGTTAAACCCAGAATTAAACCAAAATGACTGGGATTACAAATCATATTTCAATAATAACCCTGAATGTTGATGGCCTAAACTCATCAATTAAAAGACATAGACTGACAGACTGGATTAAAAAAAAAAAAAGACTAACAATATGCTGCCTTTAAGAGACTCATCTCACAGGAAAAGACATTCACAGACTGAAAGTGAAAGGGTGGAAAAAAACATATCACACACATGGACCACATAAGCAAGCAACGTTTTCCATCCTCATATCAGATAAAGTGGACTTCAAACCAAAGATCATGAAAAGGGATAAAGAAGGACATTTCATACTGCTTAAGGGAATTATACATCAACAAGATATAAAAATCATAAATATCTATGCCCCAAACAATGGGGCATCTATGTATATCAAACAAATTCTTCTCAACTACAAGAATCAAATAGACCACGACACAATAATACTGGGTGACTTTAACACAGCTCTCTCACCACTGGACATATTTTCCAAACAAAAACTAAACAAAGAAACCATAGAACTCAATAAAACAATCAATAATTTAGACTTAACAGACACACATATATATAATATTCCATCCATCAACAAGCAAATATACTTTTTTCTCAGCAGCACATGGATCCTCCTCCAAAATAGATAATATGTTATGCCACAAAGCAAGTCTTAGCAAATACAAAAAATTAGAGATACTACCCTGCATCTTATCTGACTACAATGGAATAAAATTAGAAATCAATGACAGATTAAGAAATAGAAACTACTCCAACACCTAGAGACTAAATAATATGTTAATGAATGACACATGGATAACAGAAGACATTAGGGAAGAGATACAAAAATTCTTAGAGGTAAATGAGAACTCCGATATAGTATATCAAAATCTCTGCGACATTATGAAGGCAATGCTAAGAGGAAAGTTTATTGCATTAAGTTCATTTATCAAAAGAAGAATAAGTCAACAAATAAATAACTTGACAGCACATCACAAAGCCCTAGAAAAAGAGGAACAAACCAATACCAAAATAAGTAGAAGACAGGAAATAATTAAAATCAGGGCCGAAATCAATGAAATTGAAACAGAAGAAACAATTCAAAAAATTGACAAAACAAAAAGCTGGTTCTTAGAAAAAATAAACAAAATTGACAAACCACTAGCCATTCTAATGAAAAGAAGGAGAGAGAAAACTCAAATTACTAAAATTTGTGATGAAAAATGAAGTATCACGACAGACACTATTGAAATACAGAGGATAATTAGAAACTATTTTGAAAATTTATACTCCAGTACAATAGAAAACATTGAAGACATTGAAAATTTCTAGAGGGATATGACCTACCCAGACTGAACCAGGAAGACATACACAACTTGAACAGATTAATTTCAAGCAAGGAAATAGAAGATGCCATCAAAAGCCTGCCAATCAAGAAAAGCCCAGGACCAGATGGATTCTCAGTTGAGTTCTACAAGACCTACAAAGAAGAATTAATACCAATATTCTTCAAAGTATTTCATGAAATAGAAAAGGAAGGAACCCTTCCAAACTCATTCTATAAGAAATCACCCTGATACCAAAACCAGTCAGAGACACATCAATGAAAGAAAACTTCAGACCAATATCCCTGATGAACATAGATACAAAATTCTTCAATAAAATTTTGGCAAATTGCATACAAAAACATATTTAAAAAACAGTGCACCATGATCAAGTGGGGTTCATTCCTGGGATGCAAAGTTGGTTCAACATATGGAAGTCAATAAATGTAATCCATCACATCAATAGACTTAAAGCTAAGAATAATATGATTTTATCAATTGATGCACAGAAAGCATTTGACAAAATACAGCACCTCTTCTTGTTCAAAACACTAGAAAAACTAGAGATAATAGGAACATACCTCAACTTTGTAAAAGCTATTTGTGCTAAACCCAATGCCAACATCATCTTAAATGGAGAAAAGTTAGAAGCATTTCCTCTAAAAATGGGAACAAGACAGGGATGCCCTCTTTCACCACTTCTTTTCAATGTAGTCCTTGAAACTCTAGCCAGAGCAATTAGATGAAAGAAATTAAAGGGGTATGAATAGGAAAACAAGAACTCAAACTATAATTATTTGCCCACGACATGATACTATACTTTGAGGATCCAAAAAATTCCACCAGAAAACTTCTTGTATTAATAAATGAATACAGCAAAGTAGCAGGATATAAAATCAACACCCATTAACCAAATGCATTTCCATACATCAGTGATGAATCCTCTGAAAGAGAAATTAGGAAAACTACCCCATTCACAATAGCCTCAAAAAAAAAAAAAAAAAAAAAAAAAAAAAAAAAAAAAAAAAAAAAAAAAAAAAAAAAAAAAAGGAATGAATTTGAATTTCACAAAAGAGGTAAAAGATCTCTAAAATGAAAACTACAGAACATTAAAGAAAGAAATTAAAGAAGATCTTAGAAGATGGAAAGATCGCCCATGCTCTTGTATAGGCTGAATCAATATTGTCAAAATGACCATACTACCCAAAGTGCTATATAGATTCAATACGATTCCAATTAAAATCCCAACATTATTCCTTATAGAAATAGAAAAGGCAATCATGAAATTCATTTGGAAGAATAGAATAGCCAACGCAATCCTTAGTAAGAAGAGTGAAACAGGAGGCATCACAATACCAGACCTTAAATTATACTACAAAGCTATAGTAACAAAATAGCATGGTACTGGCACCAAAATAAACATGTAGACCAATGGTACAGAATAGAAGGCCCAGAGACAAACCTAAATAAATACAAATATCTCATACTAGATAAAGGTGCCCAAAACATACACTGGAGAAAAGATAGCATCTTCAACAAATCGTGATGGGAAAATCAGAAATCCATATGCAGCGAAATGAAACAAAACCTCTATCTCCCACCATACTCAAAAATCACCTCAAAGTGGATCAAGGACCTGAGAATTAGACCAGAGACCCAACACCTAATAGAAGAAAAAGTAGGTTCAACCCTTCATCATGTCAGATTAGGCCCTGACTTCCTTAACATGACTCCTAAAGCACAAGAAATAAAATCAAGAATCAATAAATAAGATGGATTCAAACTAAAAAGCTTCTTCTCAGCAAAAGAAACAATCAATGAAATAAACAGAGAGCCTAAATTCTGTGAGCAAATTTTTACCACATGCACATCAGATAGAGCACTGATCTCCAGGATATATAAAGAACTCAAAAAACTTAACACTAAAAAAAGCAAACAATCCAATAAATAAATGGGCTGAAGAGCTGAACAGACACTTCTCAGAAGAAGATATATAATCAATCAATAAACATATGAAAAAATGTTCAACATCTCTAGCAATTAGAGAAATGCAAATCACACTCAGATTTCATCTCACCCCAGTCAGAATGGCACTTATCAATAATACAAACAACAACAAGTGTTGGTGAGGATATGGGGGAAAAGGCACACTCATACATTGTTGGTGGGACTGCAAATTGGTACAACCAATCTGGAAAGCAGTATGCAGATTCCTTAGAAAACTTGGAATGGAACCACCATTTGACCCCACTCTCCCACTCCTTGGTCTATACCCAGAAGACTTAAAAATAGCATAGTACAGTGACACAGCCACTTCAAAGTTTATAGCAGCTCAATTCACTATAGCTAAACTGTGGAACCAACCTAGATGACCTTTGATAGATGAATGTATAAAGAAACTGTGGTATATATACACAATGGAATATTACTCAGCAATAAGAGAGAATAAAATTATGGCATTTGCAGGTAAATGGATGGATTTGGAGAATATCATGCTAAGTGAAGTAAGCCAATCCCAAAACACCAAATGCCAAATGTTCTCCCTGATAAGTGGGTGCTGATCCATAATGGGGGGGTATGGGAAGAATGTAGGAACTTTGGTCAAAGGAGAGGGAGGGTAAGGGAGAAAACATGGGGACAGGAAAGATGGTGGAAAGAAATGGACATCATTGCCCTAGGTTCATGTATGACTGCACATATGGTGTAACTCTACATCATGTATAACCAGAGAAGTGAAAACTTGTGTTCTATTTATGTACAATGAATCAAAATACATTCTGCTGTCATGTATACCTAAGTAGAATAAATGAATTTAAAAAAAGGAAAGGAAAGAAAAAGCATTTGTTAGTTTACTTACTTGATTACTCAGTTATTCATTCAACAGATGTTTATTAAGCTCTAATATTGTTCCAGCCACAGTGCTGTTTTTTTTTTTTATTCACTTGCTATTTAAGTCTTATAGGGGGGCTTTGGGAAAGGTATCTTTCTCATAATATTATGTATAAAAAAGAAGAGGATTCCAAAGGACAATGATGGAACAAAAAAAGCATTGCCCTTGGGGGTCAAGAAACTTAAATTCTGCATCAACCTCTGTTGCAAATTCACTGTGGGACCTGGGAAGAATGTTAAACTCTCTGTGATAAGTTTTCTATTTTAGAGAAAAAGAAATCTCAAATATATACTCTTGAAAGCAACACAGTTAGTTCCCTTTCTACCTCTTAAGCTCTGAGGCAACTCCTGCATTTGTCTTTTGCTTTTTAACAAAAGCATCTAATATTCTTTCAATCTTTATTAGAACATTTCATATTCTTTTCTTCTTCTGTTGTCCTTGCTATTGAATTAATGTAATCTGTGTTTTTAACTACAGGTAAGAAATCTAGGGAATTTGAGTTAAAAATTGGTCATTAGCTTTGGACCAGAATGCAAATACAGTGTAGGCAAAAATATGCCTCATATTGAGCTTTAGGCGCTACTATAACATGGTTTTCTAATGCTGGTGCTAATTTAGGGAGATGTATGCCTGGTTGGAATTCCAAATTCATCTAGTTTAGTAAACAGCTCTTTGCTTCAATGAATTATTATCTTGACAACAGGAACCAGATGGGTAACTATTATTAATATTTCAAAAACTGATACTGAGAATAGTCTCTCTCTCTCCATCATCTATCACTTTAAGGAGTTATAATTGTATAATCACAAAGTTCACTTTTTTTGCAGGGGTGGGTACTAGAGATTCAACCCAGGGATGCTTTACCACTGAGCTACATCTCCAGCCCTTTTTGTTTTTTATTTTGAGACAGGGTCTCACTAAGTTGCTTAGGGCCTTGCTAAATTACTGTGGCTGGTCTTGAACTTGTGGTCCTCCCATCTCAGGCTTCTGAGCTTCTGGGGTTACCGGCATTAACCACCACGCCTGGCTCAAAATTCATATTTTAAATGTACAATTTCATGGTTTTTAGTTTATTCATAAAATTGCACAACCATCACCACTATCTAATTTTAGAACCTTTTTTATTACCTCAAAAGAAATCCTATATTCATTAGTAATCACTGCCAATTCCTCCTTCCCTTTATCTCCTTAGAACCACTGACTACTGTCTGTCTCTATGGATTTGCCTGTCATGGGACCTTCCTCTAAATGAAATCATACATTATGTGGTATTTGGAATTGTCTTCTTTCACTTTATGTATTCAAGGTTCATCCACATTGCAGCAAGTATTCTTTTTATTGTTGAATAAAATTCCATTGTATAACTATACCACATTTTATTTATCCATGCACCAGTTTGGGTTGTTATCATGTTTGGACTATTATGAATAATGCTACTGTAAATAATTGTGTATAAGTTTCTTGATATGGGTATGTGTTTATATTCATTATATTGGACATACACTTAGGAATGGAATTTTCTGACTCAGAAAAACTCTGAATTTAACTTTTTGAGAAACCACTAAACTCTTCCAAAGCAATTACACCATTTTACATTCATGCCTACTAGCAGTGTGTGCTCCAATTTCTTCAGTTCATCACAAAAACTTGTAATTTTGGCCTTTAAAAATAATTCAGCCATTCTAGTAGGTATGAAGGAGTTTTGATTTGCATTTACACAGTGGGTAATAAAGTTAAGCACCTTTTAATGTTTATTGAGCATTTTATGTCTTTGTAGAAATGTCTATTCAACGAGCAGGAGACCAACTGCACACCCGTGGAGGAGACCGACTGGGCTGAAGCCCCCCCCATCTACCGACATTGGGCTGTCCCAGCCTGCTTCTGTCTAGAGACAACAGCCAGGACCATGAAGACCATCACCAAGGTCCCTGCAAGCCTGGCTATACCAAAGATGAGGTATTGGTAACCTGCAGGGACACTATAAGATTATAGCGTAGAAACTGTAATACCTAAGATCTGCACAGCTAGAGAGGAAGACACATGAACAACATGAAAAAAAAGGGGAGGAGGGAGAGAATGCCCCAAACAAATCAAGATGCTACAATAATAGAATCCATGGACAGCACAGTAGATGAAATGTCAGAGAAAGAGTTCAGAATGTACCTAATTAAAATGATCTGTGAAGTACAGAATAATATAAAAGAGCAATTACAGGTAACAATTGATCAATCCAACAAAGATATTAGAGAGCAAATACAAGCAACAATTGATCACTCCAACAAAGCTAAGAGAGCAAATACAGGTAGCAAAAGATTACTTCAAGAAAGAAATAGAGACTCTGAAAACAAACAAGTAGAAATCCTTGAAATGAAGGAAACAATAAACCAAACAAAAAATTCAATAGAAATCCTCACCAACAGACTAGATCACTTGGAAGACAGAAGCTCAGGCAATGAAGATAAAATATATAATCTTGAAAATAAAGATGACCACGCAATGAAGATGGTAAGAAATCATGAACAGAATGTCAAAGAATCATGGGATAAAATCAAAAGATCAAATCTTTTCTTTCTTTCTTTTTTTGGTCATGGGGACTGAACTCAGGGGTACTTGACCTCTAAGCCACATTTCTAGCCCAAATTTTGTGTTTTATGTAGAGACAAGGTCTCATTGAGTTGCTTAGTGCCTTGCTATTGCTGAGGCTGACTTTGAACTCACAATTCTCCTGTCTCAGCCTCCCAAAGTGCTGGGGTTACAGGCATGCACCACCACATCTGGCTCAAAGGATCAAATCTAAGAATTATTGGGATAAAGGAAGGCACAGAGATACAAACCAAAGGAATGCACAATCTCTTCAGTGAAATAATATTAGAAAATTTCCCAAACATGAAGAATGAATTGGAAAGTCAAATACAAGAGGCTTACAGGACACCACATGCACATAATTACAACAGCTCTACACCAAGGTACATTATAATGAAAATGCCTAGCATACATAATAAGCATAGAATTTTAAAAGCCACAAGAGAAAAGTTTCAGATTACATACAGGGGGAAACCAATTCAGATTTCAGCAGATTTCTCAACCCAGACCTTTAAAGCCAGGAGATCATGGAACAACATATAAGCTCTGAGAGAAAATGGATGCCAACTAAGAATCTTATATCCAGCAAAATTAAGCTTCAGAATTGATGATGAAATAAAAACATTCCATGATAAACAAAAGTTAAAAGAATTTACAGTGTGAAAGCCTGCACTACACAACATTCTTGGCAAAATATTTCATGAGGAGGAAATGATAACCAACAATGAAAATCTGCAAAGAGAGAAACTACATTGAAGGAAAGGCCAATCAAAGGAGAAACCAAGTCAAGGTGAAAACTAAAAAGAAATCAAAATGAATGGGAATATAAATCATATTTCAATGATAACCCTGAATGTTGATGGCCTAAACTCATCAATCAAAAAACACAGAATGGCAAATTGGATTGAAAAAAAGACCCACCAATATGCTGCCTTCAAGAGAATCATCTTATAGAAAAAGACATCCACTGACTGAAGGTGAAAGGATGGGAAAAAACATACCACTCACAAGGACTGTGTAAACAAGCAGGGTTTTCCATCTTCGTATCAGATAAAGTGGACTTCAAACCAAAAATAGAAGGGATAAAAAAGGTCATTTCATACTGCTAAGGGAATTATACATCAACAAGATATAACAACCATAAATATCTATGCACTGAACAATGGAGCATCCATGTATATCAAACAAGCTCTTCTCAATTTCAAGAATCAAATAGACTACAACACAATAATAGTGGGTGACTTTAACACAGCTCTCTCACCACTGGACCGATCTTCCAAACAAAAACTAAACAAAGAAACCATAGAATTCAATAATACAAACAATAATTTGAAATTAACAGACATATACAGAATATTTCATACATCAGCAATTGAATACACTTTTTTCTCAGCAGCACATGGATCCTTCTCTAAAATAGACCATATGTTATGCCACAAAGCAAGTATTAACAAATACAAAAAAATAGAGATACTACCCTGCATTCTGTGAGACCATAATGGAATGAAATTAGAAATCAATGATAAAATAAAAAATAGAAGGTACTCAAACACTTGGAGACTAAACAATATACTATTGAACAGCACATGGATAACAGAAGACATCAAAGAAGAGATAAAAAAATTCTTAGAGGTAAACGAGAATTCTGATACAACATATCAAAATCTCTGTGACACTATGAAGGCTGTGTTAAGAGGAAAGTTTATTGCATTGAGCTCATTCATTAACAGAATAAAAAGTCAACAAATAAACGACCTGACATTACATCTCAAAGCTCTAGAAAAAGAAGAACAAATCAACACCAAAAGAAGAATACAGGAAATAACTAAAATCAGGGCTGAAGTCAATGAAATTGAAACAAAAGAAACAATTCAAAAAATTGATAAAACAAAAAGCTGGTTTTTGCAGGGCATGGTGGTGCATGCCTGTAATCACAGCACTTGGGGAGGCTGAGACAGGAGAATCCCGAGTTCAAAGCCAGCCTCAGCAACTGTGAGGTGCTAAGCAACTCTGTGAGACTCTGTCTGTAAATAAAATACAAAATAGGGCTGAGGATGTGGCTCAGTTGTCGAGTACATGAGTTCAATCTCTGGTACCAAAAGAAAAAAAAAGTTTTTTGAAAAAATAAATAAAATTGATAAACCCTTAGCCACCCTAACGAAAAGAAGGAGAGAGAAAACCCAAATTACTAAAATTTGTGATGAAAAAGGAAATATCACAACAGATACTTTTGAAATACAGATGATAGTTAGAGACTACTTTAAAAATTTATACTCCAGTAAAGTAGAAGATCCTGGAGATACTGACAAATTTCTAGAGGCATATGAGATGTCCAAACTGAATCAGGAGAACTTACACAACTAAAATACATAAATTTCAAGCAAGGAAATAAAAGATGCCATCAAAAGCTCACCAAGCAAGAAAAGCCCAGGACCAGATGGAGTTCTACAAGAACTTCAAAGAAGAATTAATACCAATACTCCTCAAATTTTTCCATAAAATAGAAAAGGAGGGAACCCTCCCCCAAAAGAAATGTTTATTCAATTTTTTTACCCATTTTCTGATCCTTTGTTTTCATTGTTGAGTTACAAATCTTCTTTATATATGCTAGATTCAAGTCATTTATCAGATATATAATGCACAAATAGGAAATTTATTTTGGTGACATAAGTATATTTCATAAATCATTAAACTATCAAATAATTTATTAAATATTATATGCAAAATTGTCTCTTTTGTGTCTAAAGATACCATACAACTCATATAACACTGAATTATAAATAAAACTAAACAAAGAAAATTGGAGTTAGCAATTTATATGGTATATACCATGCAATATGGTGATATTTTTGTTATATAAATTGCTTTCCATATTGACATGCTTCCAAATTTGTATTTTTCTTTGTTATCCAGTATATAATCTTACTGATACTATAAAACTAGATATGCTTGTATATGAAAAATTATTTTCTTTCACTGGAGGAGGTAAAGTCTAGTTATTATTTATAATCTAGGTATATAAAAGAAAAGATTCAGAAAACTAACTATATAAAATAAATATTTATATATGTCAAAATATCATAAGCAGAATAAAAAGTCAAATGCTAAAGTGAAAGAAATAAAAACACACATAATTTATATTAAAGATAGAGGTAATTTCCTTATTGTATACAGAAGTCGTAGAAATAAATAGGAAAAGCACTGCCCGGTGGTACACACCTGTACTCCCAGCAATTTAAGAAGCTGAGACAGGAAGATTGCATATTCAAGGCCAGCCTGGGCAGCTTTGTGAGATCCTCAGCAACTTAATGAGACCCTATTTCAAAACTAAAAGTAAAAAGTACTGGAGATATAGCTCAGTAGTAAAGTGCCCTGGGTTCAACCCATAGTACACACACACACACACACACACACACACACACACACATACACACACACACACAAAACAAAACAAAACAAACAAACCCCACAAAACCCAAACAAAACTCCAATAGAAAAATGGACAAAAGATTTAAAAGTTGCTTTTATAGGAAAAGCAGAAGGTTTTAAGCATATGAAAATATGTTCAATTGCATTCACTCATAATAAGAGCATTGCAAATTAAACTAAACTGATACTATTTTCCCATTTATTTAATTTTTACATATCTGCATGTTTGATAGCATAGTGTGTGTATTGTTACAGACCCCACAGAGGGCAACCTGGCAATTGTATCTAAATTCTAAATGTAATTGCTTGCCTATGATATTGTATATCTAGTAGTATATCTTTCACATTTATTTGCAAATACTCAAAAAAAAAAAGACATATGAAACATTATTCATTTAGAATGTTTGTACAATGTTTGTCCCAAAGTTTTGGGAATAACTTCAACTGAACACTGGTTAAATACATTTTAACTCATAATACAACATTTAGAAGCTTCAATGCTCAAGCCCTTTGACTATTGAAAAGATCTCCAAGGTAAGCTATAGAACACTATGTGTCATAGGTTATCATTTGTATAAAAACTGGGAAATATGAAATTATATTTGTACCTTTTGTTTATGTATAAACATTTGAAAGCCTGTACCATAAACTATTTACAGAAGTGGTGAATTGGGCAGAAAGAGACAAGGATAGGAGGGAGATATTCCACTGTTCATTGTGTATAATGTAATTTTTAAAAATTTATTTTTGTTTGTTCTTTTTAGATATGCATGACAATAGAGCATATTTTGGCATATCACACACACATGGAGTATAACTTATTCTAATTAGGATCCCATTCTTGTGGTTGTACATGATGTGGAGTTATACTGGTCGTTTATTCATATATGAACATAAGATAGTTATGTATGATTCATTCTATCTTTCCTATTCTCATTCTCCTCTTCCTTCCCTTTGTTCTTCTTTGTCTAATCCAATAAACTTCTATTCTTCCCTCTTCCTCCCTTATTGTGTGTTATCATCCACATATCAGAGAGAACATTCAGTTTTTGTTTTTTTGGGGATTGTCTCATTTCACTTAGTATGATAAAGAAGAATGAAATTATGGCAGTTGCCAGTAAATGTATAAGGCAATTTTAAAAATAAATGCATGCGACCCAAGGTTTTATTAATTTAGTTTATTGCAGGACATGATTCTGGTTTTGTTTTTTCAATTTTTTTTTATTGTTGAATGTATAACCATTGACTCTTTTTTGTTGGAGCATTATAATTATACATGGTATTTGGATGCAGCATGTAATTCTTCAGTTGCATCCTCTAAACTCTATGGAATCAAGTGAGAAAGGATTAGTAATACAGATATGTAATAAGCAAACTCCAAGATAACTGCAGAAACTCCCAGGGAAAATCTTACTACTCATTAGTACTTCACAGGACTATTTCTTGAGTTTAGCAGGCAGAATCTCTGGTTAAAAAATCCACAAGTTTAAAAAATTAAACTGAATTCAAGGAGCCTCACCCACTTTGACAGTCAAGAGAAAAAAGCTAAAAGGTGCTGAGATAGTATATATTGTATACCGTTTGTGGCATCTGAGGGCACAACCAGGCTTTACATGTGAAATTCTGCCAAGAAAAATTAGGATCAGAACTTTGTGCTCCTGCCTTTAGGCCTGTCTTTTACCATGTTTACTCTTAAATTCATGCACATAGCAGAGAAGAATTCAAAAGAATAATCCCAGAAACAGAAAAATTGTTTCCATTTATAACAGAATATACACAACAAAAAATGGGAACAGAAAATCAGCTTTTGTTACCTTCAGAAGCCTAGTGACAAATTTCAGAATGACGCAGTAACATAAAACACTTTCTATTTCCTTTTGCTGCCTTTGTCTTGTTTAGAAATTTGTCCAGTAGGAACTCTTTGATACAACAAGTCCACTATCAAACAGATGGTTTCAAACTGTTCTTTTGTTCTTGAAACGGGCAATTATTTTGTCCCTGTGTGCTTGAAGCTTGGATAGGAATGATTTTTTTCACAACTATTAAGCACAACATGAATGAACAGAGGCCTTCATTTATTGGCAGTAGACAGCAAGAGTGCAACTATTGCACATATTTCAATGTTGTCATATAAAGCAGTGTTTTCTACTTTTATCAGCAAGTGGTTTATAAATGTTAACAGCACCCCAACCCAAATAGCCTGGTGTATAATAACATATGTGGTGGTGTTTTCAATTTGTAATATTCAGTGCCAGGCTTAAAGAATTATGATCATGTCTCAAGTAAACTTCTTTCTTTCTTTATTATTTTTTAAAAATATTTTTTTAGTTGTTGATAGATCTTTATTTTATTCGTTTATTATTTATATGTGGTGCTGAGGATCGAACCCAATGCCTCACGCATGCTAGGCGAGTGCTCTACCACTAAGCTATAACCCCAGCCCCTCAAGTAAACTTCTTAATTGAAGCTTAAACAAGGGTCTCCAGAGCTTTAATAGTAAAGTACTGTATTTGGAAGCAAGGTAATTAATTTTTTTTTTTTTGGTACTGAAGTTTGAACTCAGAGGCACTCGACCACTGAGCCACATCCCCAGCCCTATTTTGTGTTTTTATGTAGAGAGAGGGTCTCACTGAGTTGCTTAGCACCTCACCATTGCTGAGGCTGGCTTTGAACTCGTGATTCTCCTGTCTCAGCCTCCCTAAGTGCTGGGATTACAGGCTTGCACCACCGCACCCGGCTAATTTTTTAAAAAATAATGAAGCATGACCTCCTTTTGTGAAATAAATAAAAGTGCATGAAATCTTGCCTGATATTGTAGTTCTTGCTTTCTGACAGCCTCGTATAACTACTGACCTAAAATTATATTTCTTAAACCATATTTCACATTTATTTACTCATTTATTTAACAACAGAGAACCCTGGGATTGAAAACCTGTTCTACTAAGAAGCTCCATCACTTGTCTGAGCCTTGACTTCGTTGACTATGAGGTAAAGATGACATCACTGAGCTCATGGGTCTGATGTGGAGTTAAACTGAAAGAACATGAGAAATCCACACATGTGAGATACTGATAAATCTGGCTTTCATCCTTTCTCCTGTCATTTCTGTCACATTCAACCTCATGCAGATGCTGGTAGAAGCCAAAAGATTTGTCATAGAGAAAAAGGAAGCACATGTGCCTAAATAGATTTTTTTTTGGGAATTTAATCCAGGGATACTTAAATCCCTGGGAATTTAATCCAGGGATACTTAACCACTGAGCCACATCCCCAGCCCTTTTAATTTTCTATTTTCAGACAGGGTCTTGTTAAGTTGCTTAGGGCCTTGTTAAGCTGCTGAGGCTGGCTTTAAATTTGCGACTTCTTGCCTCAGCTTTCTGAGCTGATCAGATTACAGGTGTGCACCTTGGCATCCTGCTGGAGCAAGAATCTTTACTTCAGCTTTTGCATTTTTTTATACCATCCCAGTCTTAACCAGTAGAAAGAGTAGGCACACAGTTAAACAGAAAAGCACTCAGTAATCATGGCTCTTGAAGGGGCTCTCGAATTGATGTAATACTAAGAGATAAGCTACTAACTCCATTTTATGTAGGTTTTTAATTTGATGATCTCATTCGAAAAATCGAGAAATCTTGCCAAGTTATATTTTGTACTACATATTTCTCCTCTAGGATATTGCTGTGAGAGGAAAGAACACATTTTACTACTGGAATCTTTTTTTAAAAATAGTTCTAATCTGTTAACTATATTGTACTTAAGGCAGAATCATGTGTTCTGAAGTTAAAGGCTTTGGAATCACCATGGTAGACTTGAATATTGTTCCCTCACATATTAGCTATGTGACTATTATGAACAAAAGATAGTCCAGGAGCCACAGATTTCCCTGTGGAAGATGGGCTGCCTGCATCATGGTATTGTGAGGATTAAATAAGGTAATAGAGGTTAAAATAGAATCTCATTGACTTTGACACAACTGGATCCAAGGAATGGAGATGCTATTATCCTGAAGTATTCCAGACATTAGTTTTGGTCTAACCTTTCAATTGTTGCCTGTTCTTTCCCGTGCTTTAGCTCCAAACTGAGGCAAAAGAGTGGCAAACAGTATATGTCAGTTTTGAAGGGAGAAGTACTTTTAAAATAAAAATTAAGGGTGCTGGAGAAATTACCCAGCTTCATATGAGCACTATTGATAGGACCAGCACAAGAAAAGAGCACTTGCCACTGACTTATCTAAATAGACAAATTCAATTTCCAGACCATCCCAAGGTCAAGTTCAGAAAGTCAGCAGTGGGAGGTTGAGGTTGGAAGCTACATGTGAAGATCAAGAATAGATCAAGAGCACTCACCTTTCTGAAAACAGGGAGAGAAAGTACAAGAGGTCTTTGTTAATGAGACAGGAAAATCATAGCCTGAAAATGCTGACAATGACATTTCAAAAGGCTCAATCCCTTAGTAATAGGCAAGAACATGTGAAGAAGGAGAAAAATAATTCCCTGAAGTTTTAAAAAGAAAAACGATCAAATATCTGTT
This sequence comes from Geosciurus inauris, assembly GCA_004024805.1. Taxonomy (NCBI): domain Eukaryota; kingdom Metazoa; phylum Chordata; class Mammalia; order Rodentia; family Sciuridae; genus Geosciurus; species Geosciurus inauris. The sequence continues at coordinate 26,924 of PVHX01000583.1, read as the reverse complement.
GTATGTGAGAACTTCATCTTTTGAGGTTACTTCAGTTCACATTTCCTAAATGGGGATATCTCTGCAGAGGGAACATGAGGCTCCAGCTGTGAAGCAGTTTGCTGGTAATTTGTGACTCTAACAAATGCCACCTGATTAATGCCCTGCCCATCCCCCTTTAGGTGTCAGAGACACACCAAAGACAGAGTCCTCAAAATCGTAATTCACTTATAAAATGCCAAAGGGGAACAGAAGATCTCATGTCCTTTAACTCCACTCCATGTCAGTGTAAGGGAGGCACAGGACAGAAGTGTCCCTGAGGCACAGAGGGGGCCACCCAGAATTCCAGGAACATTCTAGATAGAGAAGCAGGGAGGGTCTTCATGTATATTAGCACTGAGTCTCTTTCTCTCTGTCTCCACTTTGCCCTCTTCTTGAGGAACCACTCCTTCATTTTTTTTCCTTTTCTTTCCCAACTATCATCATCTTTTCATAAAACCCCCAGAAAGCTTAGTGGCTGCATCATTTTCCCTGAAAAATTTCTCATATTTATCTGTCCACCCTCTTCCTCTACCTTATCTCCTCCTTCTAGGATCTTAATCATTTAATAAATTAAATATCAAACTTACTTCTGGAATTCAGATGGTAAAATAGCACATAGGCGCAGACTGTGATCACCCCTCCCCAGCTATAAATATAAACTCCATCGTTATATTCACCATGAACATAACTGCCCATGACAGTAGCACTAATTCATAATTTTAAAACTTTTGTTTTTGGTGGTACTGGAGACTGAACGAAGGGGTGCTCTACCACTGAGCCACATCTCCAGGCTTTTTACTTGTTATTTTGAGACACAGTCTGACTAAATTGCCCAAGCTGGCTTTGAACTTGCCCTCCTCGTCTCAGCCTCCCAAGTCACTGGGATTACAGGTGTGTGCCCCTGCATCCAACTCATCTTCTCAAATCTTAATAAATAAAATCAGGTAAGTGGTCCATGTTTGGGCCGGATAATTCTCATTTATAAAGTTGCAAAAGATTTGCTGCTGCTGCTGTTTCCCATGTTTGTTTACAGCTGAAGGATTAGAGAAAAGGAGCAGGCTGCTTCCCACATCCTCTCTCCCCACCTGGGCAAGAATGCAGGGTCAAGGCAGGAAGAACATAGCAGGTAGCCCAGAATGATTTGGAACAAGGAGACAATGACTTCAAAATCACAAAGGATACACTAAAGAAGTAGAGACTTGAGAGGTATCCTGGGGAATGGCACGAAAATGAACGTGGGTCACACCATAAATAGGAAAAAGAAAAAAAGGTAATTGTCTCAAAGCTCTTTTCTTCCTTTTGTTCAATTAAAAATCACAACTAAAACCATGAAGGATTTATAGGCCTTTGTTTAAGGATGGTATCCTTTTTCTCCCCCACATAAAATTTTACCTTTAAAGAGAAATAGTCATGTTAATTATCTTGATTTAGTGCAAGTGAATTTTTTTAATCTAGGAGGATACATTAGAAAGTAGGAACTAGCATAAACATGAATATTTTGTATGATTATTGAAAATGTTTCAGCAAGCATGGATAAAGTGACCTTCAAGCAATCATAATACAACCAAAAAAGACAATTTTAGCAAAGGAAAAAGACTTCATGAGCTCCACAAGGATAAAAATGCATCATATATAGTTCAGCTGGGCACAGTGGCACATACCTGTCATCCCAGCACTTTGGGAAGCTGAGACAGAATCACGAGTTCAAAGCCAGCCTCAGCAACGGTGAGACGCTAAGCAACTCAGTGAGACCCTGTCTCTACATAAAACACAAAATAGGGCTGGGGATGTGGCTCAGTGGTTGAGTACACCTGAGTTCATTCCCTGGTGCCAAATAAAAAAAAATAAGAAAGAAATAGATTTAGTTGTATCCAGTGATAACGCCAGTTGGTGAAGGAATTGGATGCCCCACTTTGAGAAAAAGTGGCATGGCATTCTAGAACAAATGTTAAGCTCTGGTGGCTCTGCATATCTATGTCCTTGAGAGTTCTTGAACTTCGTCAATAAGAGGAGGGGCTGGGGCTGAAATCTTCTCCAGGTCCTGCTCTTGAATTGCTTCATTGTCAGGCCTTATCAAGAAAGCATCATGAAAGTCCAGTGAGCCTAAAGATTGGATATTTGTCTTGTCTCTTCATACCTCATCAAAGGATTCCTTGGCTCCTTTTTGTTTTTGTTTTTGTTTTTTCTTTCTTCAGTGGAATTATTATATTGTGGGCTTTGGATGTAGTCAGACTGAGGATGGGTGTCGATTCTGTCACTCACTGGCTGTATGACCATGAACAAGGGACCGTGCCTCTCTGACCCTGTTCCCTCATCAGTAAAATGTAGGATTTACCTCATGGGGTGATAGGCATAGAATGGCATCAAACACATAAAGAGGTTAGCATAGCACCCGATGTACCATACATGATATGGTACAAACTATAAGGTGCACCTATGATACGCAGAGTACACGAGACTGTCAGCATAACATTTAATTGCCTTGGCTCAGGCTCTGGGGTAAGACTTTCTGGGTTCAGATCTCCTCTGTCATTTCTTAACTACGTGGTCCTGGGCTGGTTACTTACATTTTCAGTGGCTTAATTTCTTCATGTGTAAAGTGTAGATCATGGTAATAGTATTTATCAAATTGGATTGTTGTGGAATGTAAATGACTTAATATGCAAACTCTTAGAGCAGTGCCCACCTCATTGGAAGTGCTATTAAATAGAACACTCAGACCACCTTTTTAATTAGGTACTAAAGGCCAGAACTTATTTAAATAAAAAATAAATTTAAAAAAAATTAGCAGCCTAAAGTGCAACCACTTGTATTTACCTTAAGGAACTTCCTGTTTACATCCTCTGAGATGAATTTGTCTTCTGAATGCCATCAAGGTTGGGAGTGGGGCCATGGTGACTTTAGGAAGTACTTCCTCTATATAGGCAGAGGGAACTGGCTCTTAACTCCTGGCTGGCAAATTTTATCTCTAATTAGTATGCATCCATTCCAGAATGACATTAGAAACAAGGAGATAAAATTAGCTACCTTTGTGTTGCTGAAATAATAAGTAAAATACTATATGTAATGGATTTTTGTGACATTTGCATTTAATCTTTGCGCTCAGGCCTCTTAAAAAACAAAGCTCTGATTTTCCCCTCTTGTTTTTTTCAGAACTGCTCTCGATTTCCCATTTATTTGAAAGTGCACATGACTCAAACAAGCCAACAGAATTTTATCCCTCATTCTGAGATCCTGTTTCATGGTTGATGTAGAACAAGTTAGCTGTATTTGGTACATAATAAGACTTGGTGAAGAACACTGAGTTTCTGTGTTCTTCACCAAGTGAAATAAAGATTTCAACAAATAGGATTTTGGGCATATAGAGATTGACAATATTGATTTAAAAGCCAACCACCTTCTGTGATATAACTTACACCAATCATTATAGAAAGGGATGTCGGACTCACGTAAAATAGTTTCCAGTTTATGGACAGTGAAACAATGAGATATCATTTCTTATATTACAGAGTTTTCTGAAAACTACTGCATCATGCCCCCAAGAAACAGATTTTGTTCTGATGGTAATAAATGTGTGAATTTCATTTTGCTAACATATGCTCTTCATGTGTTTTCAGGAGAGAGTAATTCCAACTATAACCAGCTACTTTGATCTCCAAGGTACCTTTCAGTTATAAAATTCTGACTCTGACTTATCAAACACCCACATCAGGTAAGGTACTTTATCCAACGTTGGTTTCTCTACCAAATGCTGAGACAGGTTCTGCAATCTCCCTGGGGCTCTTCCTCTACACAGGAATGTATGTTCTCTCCACTCACTGGGGTATTCTCCAAGGAATCTACTGTGCTTTCAGTGACAAATGACTCTGCTGTTATGAAGTTGCTACTGCAATAAAGCAGATTTCTTGAAATACTGTCAGTTCTTATAATGTTCACAAATCTTCGAAAAGTCTCTTTTGCTAAATCCTTTAATTGAATCAACTATATTATCAACCTTTTAAATATTGAGAGCAGTCTTGACCATCATTCAAATGGATAAACACAGAAAATAGCTTTATGCCTATTTTAAGAAATATGAAGCCACAGTGCTTGGTACTTAGTAGGTGCTTGGTGAATAGTATTTGAATAAAGAAATTAAAATTTTACTGACCTAGGAATAAATTTTTGGCAATAGGAGAAAAGATTATTGAAATGTTTCAAAGGTGCATTTTTATACACTTTAGCTGGAGAAGTAATCACAGTTAATGGTTGTGAGATGCTTTTCTAGTGGGGCACTTTTATTGAAGGGGCTTTAATTAATGTATACTGTAATTTTGCATAAGTAGATACAAAGTATCAAAGAACAAGAAAGCACTGTTTTTCTTTACAGATATAGTAATGGAAGATTTTCATGTTACTCTTGTGATCTTTCAGATACATGCCTTTCAATTCAGTGTCTTGAAAAGAATCACAGATCTGCTTCATTTTCAGAAATCATCTTGATTTTTCAGTCATTCGAAATGCCTGGGACATTATGCTCTCTGGGATTCAGGATGTGGTGACCATATGTTAATGATATCTGCTCAATAGAGGATGAAATTCTAGAAATACTTAAACTTCTGAGTTAAAAAAGATAAACATAAAAATAGATAAAACATAAAAATAAAGATAAACATAAAAGTTATGTTTATCTTAAAAAAGATAAACATAAAAATAGAAATTTTAGTATTGCTTTCCCAAGCTCATACACAGTGCCCCGTTGTGTGGTGTAGAGGAGAGACAGGGGCCTCTCAGCAGATGTGATAGGTGAAATTCTGGCCCCATCATTTTCTAGCAATACCTGGGCATACTACTTAACTATCCCAGGCCTCCACTTTTGTCTTTGTGGCATGGGAATAGTATTTATGCCATGGGTTGCTGCACACATCTCCCAATAAGCAGTCAGTTTTTCAAATCTTTTATTTTGAACTAATTTTAGATATCTAGAAAAATTGTGAAAGAAGTATAGAGTTATCTTGTGACTAGATTTAAAAAAAAATTTTTTTAGTTGTAGATGGACACAATACGTTTATTTTATTTATTTATTTTTATGTGGTGCTGAGGATGGAACCCACTGCCTCACACGTGCCAGACGAGCGCTCTACCACTGAGCCATAACCCCAGTCCATGACTAGATTTTTTTAAAACAAATGTTAATTTCCTTTTCTTCCTATGCCATGTAAATTTGGTTGACATGCAAGAGCCAGGTGAGGTGGTGCAAGCTTGTGATCTCAGCAACTCTGGGAGACTGAGACAGGAGGATTTCAAGTTTGAGGCCAATGTGGAGAGATATCTTGTCTCAAAATAAAAGATTCAAAAGGGCTCAGGTGTAGCTCAATGGTAGAGTGGTCCCTGGGGTTCCATCCCCCAGACCACAAAACAATAGAAAAAAACAAAACAAGAGTTTCAAATAATTTTTTTTTCTTTGATGTGACTGTTCCAAGACACCTATCATTTTTTTTTCTTTTTAAATAGACTTTAATTTTTAGGTGAGTTTTAGGTTCACTATGAAATTGAGTTGAAAGTGCTGAGATTTCCCATATTCTGCCAGTCCCTGAGCATGAAAGTCTCTCCCAAACCAAAATCCAGCACCAGCATGAGATGTGTTACAATCCATGAACCTAGATTGATATGTCATTGCCACCCAAAGTCCACAGTTTACATTAGGATTCATTCTTGATGTTGCACATTGTATGGGCTTTGTTCAAATCTATCATTTTAGTATCATAAAAAAGTTGCCTTTTCCTAAAAATTCTCTGTGCTCTGCCCATTCATCCCTCTCTCCCCCAGCATCTATAAATCATTAATCTCTTTACCATCTCTTTTCCAAAAGTTTTTGTCTTCTCTAGAATGTTCTATGGCTGAAATAATACAGTATGCAGTTTTTTGGATTGGCTTCATTCAACTAGTGATGGGGGTAGACAGATGTTAGTGGTGGGAATAGAACATAAAGTTAAGGGAATAATTCTATAAAATGGGTCCATTGTACTGACCCACACGTGCTTTCATTTCGTAGAAGCAATTTGTCTGCAGCTCTGCCTGGCTTAAGTGAACAGGATATGTTACATTCCTCAGCAAACTACCTATTATCTGCAGGTAAAATTCAGGCCTCAAAATATTGTCGATAAGAGGAACCCAAGTTACCCTGAAGGGGAAGAATTCTGTGACCCTTTTCCTAGACCAGATCCTGGAACTCAGGGAATAAGGACAATTATTCTTTTTTTTTTTTTTTTTTTAAATATTTATTTTTTAGTTATAGGTGGACAGAATATCTTTATTTTATTTTTATGTGGTGCTGAGGATCGAACCCAGTGCCTCCCGCGTGCTAGGCGAGCACGCTACCACTGCGCCATAACCCCAGCCCCAGGACAATTATTCTTAACCCTAAACTCTTTAAGAATGTATGGTTAAGAATTCAATTAGAACCAGTCAGCATGGGCCAATGTAACCTAGAGTTGTCACAGCAGTGGGGACCTGAAAGTTTCATGTCATCCTGCTGTCAGTCCAAAGTTGACAGGTGGATCTGTGTGGGACTCTCTGGAAACTTTCTCTGGGATTCTCAATAAAGTCGAAGTGCAGGTGAGGCACACTGTCTCTCCCCTCTGAGAGGACCCACTCTATCCCTTTAGAGTGTCTCCTTTTCCCTTTTTCCTATCCCTTCAATACATTCATGCCTGTTACTGACATGTCTGAAATCTTTCTGACTTAATTGCAAGAATTGGGGTTTGGGGTGGGGGTCTTCATATTGCTTCAGTTTCCTGGAAGACCCCAGCCCTGTAACACTATCAGGTCTCCTCTGCACATCACAGGAGTTCTATCTCTTATTTAATAAATCCAACTCCATTTTTTGTTATTCTATGTATTTTATTCTTTGGATTTGCAAGACAAGAACCTGGAAGGAAATTGGCAAGATCTGTAACCTGCATAAACCCCATCTGCCAGCAGAAGTGGGAAATCTAGGTTCATCTCAAAACTCTGGTTTCACCAGTACAGTAGTCCTAGTCCTCCGCTCTACATGGGGATAAGACCCCCAGTGAAGTCTTGAATCATGGAGAGCAGCAAACTCCATGTGTACCAATTCATGTTTTTCTTATACGCACATACCTACAATAAAGTTTAATTTATACTTAGGTACAGTAAGACATTAACAAACATAGCTAACAAAAAATAGAATCATTATAACAACATACTATAATAAAAACCATGTAACATAATCTCTGTCTCAAATATCTTTTAGTACTATACTCGCTCGTCATGTGATGATGTGAGATGATTTGATGCCTAGGTGGAGATGAGGTGAGGTGAATGATGCAGGTGTTGTGATGTAGTGTTAGACCTTGGACCTTTTCCATTGATATCAGGGAAGCATTCTGAGGAGTGTGAAGATATCAGGTGCTTTCCTGCTTGTTCCATCTGGGACACAAGCTATCATTTCTTCCTGGGAGTAATATACGAGACATAAATTCAGACATTTGACTTCTGAAAAATTTGGCCAAGTTACAAATATACCAAAATACTCAGTAACTCCAAAATTCAGTAATCTAAATATTTTCTAAAAAAGTGACTTCAAGAGACCACTTAAACTCTTCCCAGAGAATAATTACCACCAAATGATCAGTTGTTTTCTAGGATTATTATAACCATAGGAGCAATAGACATGTAAATCCATTCACATGAAAATTATTTTCTAAGTGAAATTTGCTCTTATTTCAAACTAATATGTAGATTACATTTAATTTTTTAAACATTGGGACTTTGATTGTCTGAAAATACATAACATTTTATTTTTATCCTTCTGATATAGTCTTCCTCAATCTTCTAATTTCTGAGAAAATTTCAACCAGGCAGCAAATAAACTGGTTTTGTAATATTGAAGCATATGATGGACTTTGGGCATTTTGCACACATGCTCACACATGCACACACAAATATGATTTAACTCAAATCACAAAGCATCCACTCATTCAATTGCCAACAAACATTTGTTGAACATGTACAATCTGTGTCATATGATCTTTAGATGATGGCTGGTGTATGTGGAGTGTGTGTGTGTGTGTGTGGGTGGGTGTGAGTGTATGTGAAGAAAGGCACACAGAGGAAAGCAGTTAAAAGAGTGCATTGGAGTAAGAGATAATAATATTGTGTGTAATAGTGCAGGGGGACAGAACAGAGACATCTATCCACCATCTCAGAGGGAATCTGGGCTTATATATGCTTCTGAGTTCTTTATTTGCCTTTGGTGGGATTTTTGCTAGGGGTGGTTTATGCTAAGGAAGGGGTGACTGATACAGTCCTGTGCCTTGCCACAATGTTTATTGCACATGTGCTAAATGCTCATCCCCAGGTTTTACATTAGGTATAAGTCATGCACGTAATATGTATGAGGTCTTAAGTCGAGGATTCTCCCTTCTAGATTACTATGTCAAACTTGGGGATCTCTGTGCATGCTCCTTGAGATGATTGAGGAATCTTTCTGAAAAACAGGATCTTATTTACACTTTGGGGAAGTTAGCTCCTCTGTTAACTGCAACAGCAATGGACAAGATGAAAGGGAGGTCTTTAAACTCAGATGAGCTCTGCTAATTGAGGTAGAGTGGGGCTTGGGACAAGAGTCCCTAAATTTGTCCTGCCTCTATCTGCAGGTGATGTCCTATGTATCCGTGAACAAACAAAATTCCGTGCCCTGGTGGAGCTTTCATTTTAGCAGATGGAGACAATCACAATAAGCATAAAGATAAACTAAATAATATGTTAAAAATAAAAAGTGCTATTGGATAAAAGAAAAAGTAGGGAGAATTGCAGGAATGGGGTTGGTTGCAGTTTTTAAATTGTGGGGTCAGTACAGGTTTCTTCTGAGAAAAGCCCTGAAGAAGTTGAAAATAAGTTATTTCAGTTTCATAAACATAAATGTAATCATACATAATAAAATACAATAGGGGATTGCATTTTTATCAAGTATCCAATTCCACATTAATTTTTCTTTAATAAGTTAATTATCCTTTATTATTTTTGTCTTCTTTTTAGATTCTGATCTCACTGAGAACTGAGTTTCATACATTTGTTTTCAAGACCTTCTCATAGAGTTTTGTACAATGTTTAGAAATTTTCAACTGAAATGTCTAATAAAATATGTTTAGAAACAGAAATAGTTTGTGAAAGTTATGGCAGTGGGATTTTAAATATTGGAATGCAAACAAACCACTGCCAGTTTTCTTGAACTTGCTTCTTTAACACTCATATAAAAATATGTCTACAATTTTACTATTTTCTCAGCAATGGAAAGAATGTTGCCAATAGTAGAGTCTTGGTATGCATGGAGGAAAATGGGAAAAAAATCCTAACTTTGTTTTTTAGCTTAAATAGCAACAATTAAAAAAACTTTAGCAGATAGTCTGCAAATGTGAATGTAAGAAGTTAGATTCTATGGTTTTGAGTACTGGGCATAATTCTGAGGTGTTTGGACACTTACTTCACTTTCCCAATGTGGACCTCCTATAATTTCATCACAGGAGGGTTGGAGGAGAAGAGAGAAAAGAGGGAAAAGGAAGGTTTCATTCTAGGTAATAGTCATAACCAGATCATTTTAGAATAGGAAATCAAACTCTTTTGAAGGCAGAGATGATAAAGGGAACATTGAGAAACTGCAGTCAGAGAGATGCAAATAACCATTCCAACAACAGACATTAGGATGTATGAACAAGAATCATGAGAGAAAGATTAGCAAATTACTATGGAAAAGTTAAAACAAAATAAAAACCCAACCATGTCGACGTGTCTGTATTTGTATCTACACCTGCATTCATATCTATATTTGGATTAGATATAAATCTCTGCCCTAATCCTTGGTCTCAAAGAATTTCTCCAGCATCTTCCTGATATGGGATTAGAAATAAATACCAGAAACACATTATATTGTTTGTGCTTTGTTGTGTATAATATTCATATTCAAAATTACTATTATTTTTTTGAGACAGACTATTGCTCTGTCGCCTAGACTGATCTTGAACTCTTGGCCTCAAGCAATCCTTTTGTTTCACCCTCCCTAGTAGCTGAGACTACAGATACACACCAGCACCATGCCTGGCATATATTCAAAATTAATTTAATAATATATTGCATGTATTATACATTACAAAGATCATGGTCATTTTAGCAATTCTTAACTAATATTATCATTAATTTTTTATCATTAATTTTATCACTAATTTTATCATTAATTCTCATTGAATTCCTCCCTCACTTTTACAATAACCTGTCAGATATAAAGATAAATATGGGAACACGGCAGTCCTGGTTTGTTGTGTGGAGCTGACAGTCCAGGTAGAATGTTGCTCCTACAAGTTGCGGTGCTGTCTGCAGTTTAAGTATTTTATAAGTATTGATTTAAAAAAAATAGACTTAGTGTGATTTTCTTCCAATTATGTAACCAACCCCCACAACAACAGAAATCGTTAAATGCTTTCTCAAACAGTAGATTATCACTAATTCTCTTCCTGGCATAAATTGAGACTTTAGATCAACAGTAGTCTTGAAAGTTAGTAAGCCCTTATTAACAATTTGCATTTGATTTCCATCTGTGAGAATGCAAAAAGCAGAATCAAAATTTAAAAGGGTGCTAGGAAAGTTACTAAGCCCTTTGGTGTAAATGCTAGATAGTGTCAGCAGAAGCCAGTCTGATTTTCTGGATGCGTTTGACACATTTGATGTGTTTTGGAAGGTGTAGGAAGAATTTCAAAATATGTAGGAAATGCTTTGTCAGTCTCTACATTAACACCGGCAGCCTTTGCTCACCAATCAGGAGCAGCCCCCAGAATGAAACAAACCTTTCTCCAGAGCCACTCGGAAAAATTTCAGAGGTCTCAGAAGAGCCATAGGGACTTTTCCTGTCCAGAGTGAAACTGAATTTATGGAAAGAAGTAACCAGTGAACAGAAAATTTCATGATATTTACTGGCTTTCTCCCAAGGGACTACAAAAAACAGATAATTCAAAGACCATTCATGTACCTACTTTTCTTTTGAGTTTTTACCCTTTTTTATTATATAATATTCTCAAGTTTCATTTTGCTTCTTTGAAAACATGAATACTTATTATTATTTAAAAGAGGGAATAAAAGAAGCAGCTATGAGCCACCTGGAGACATTCTATCCCTCTCTCTTTGTGAATAAACAAAATCCCCACTTTATCAGAGATGCAAAGATAAACACAACTTTGAACTGAATTCGGCTTCCACTCTTCTCAAGGTTCTGGAGTGCGTTTTGGCAAAGGAATTTTTGCTGTTGTTTCTTTTGTACTCTTTTATCTACTGAAAGTAATTTATAGGATGATCTTTTGATGCTTAGTAGCTGATGGTTTTAAAGGTGCTGGAATTTCAGGAAAAGATATGTTATACAAATTTATATAGATTATTCTTTCATAAAATATTATTTTGGGGACTCATATTACAGAAAAGCACAATTTAGGAAAACCAAAGTTGTATTAAGAAACTCTTATTTACTTGTTCTTGAAATGGTGTTTTTGAACAGCTTTTATGAGCTGGGCCCGTTATTGGGTATAAGGCAGTATTAAAAAATGATGTTTCTGATGCAATTTATTGTTCAAAGAATTATATGATTCTGCAAAAGAGGACTTTTGTTTTATTTTGTAGTAGTCACTAAGATGGGTTCTAGAACTGGGTGGATGTGGGTTTCCATCCAGCCTTCATCATTTCCTAGCTGTATGGACTTGAACAGTAGGCTTAAGCTAAGCCTCAGTTTGTTTACTTGTAAAAGAAGAATAAAAACTGTATTTACTTCATAGAGTTATAGTAAAGCTTGAATGAGATAATGTATGTGTCATAAGAACACTAATTTATATTTTATTTTCTTTAATGCTGAGAAATCAGAAAGAGTGGGGATAGTTACTGTTTTACTTTTATCCTTTCTTCTTTCCTTCTCTCCTTCCATTTCTTCCTTTCCCATCCCCTTCTTCTCTCCCCTTTCCTACCCTTCTTCAAGGTAATCTGAATCAAATTCCTCTGTTTTGGGGGTAGAGAGTGGGATGCAGTATGAAGACCATTTTCTTTTATGGCTTTTCTTTTTTTTGTAGTGTGTGAACTTGAGCTAATTGCGAAAAATATTCTAGAAGAAGGAAGGGAAGTGCAAGTAGCAAGGAGGAGGACAGATATTTTTTATACTGGGAAGGGCCCAGAGATCTGTAGGTCCCAGGAGCAGCAAGAACTCAAGTCCAGATCTGGCGAAAGGTGGCATGACCTTGGTTGGCACTTACATGGTGCTCACTATACCCAGACTCCCAGTCTCAAGTGTGGGAACACTATAACTGCCTGTTTTCAAAAAGATTAAAGCGTTTAAACAATTTTATGAAACCTTATAATACTAGCAATAAAAGTGGACCAAAGAATGTGATTGCCCCTTATTTTCTGGAAATCTCCTAAACCTTACATATTTTTGATGAGTCCAGGAAGAAGGAAGTACCTATCAATAGAGATGGAGTTTGAGTTGCCTAGTCAGTTTGGCAGAATTGGGTTTGTCATATATGATCATATGATTTCAAGTAAAAAAAATATATATGGCTTTTTATTTTTGTTTTTAACCAGGCACATGAACATAGAGTATTCAACACAATCACTGGCCAACAGTAAGTATTTAATAAATGATATCTGCTCTCATAATATCTCATAATTTCTGTACAAAAAATTTCATTGCTTTAATCCTTCTAAATTAGTAGGCTTTTGAAAAGGTTAAAATTTCTTTGCTACATCAACCACCAGTATCTGATTAGTTCATATTCTTTCATGTACTGTGTGATGGTCATAATGTCCAGGTTGGAGCACAGTGAGAATGAATATCATGTCCAGTTTAAATTGGATATTTTAAGTATATTAAAGTACAAGTGAGGGCTGTCCAATAAATGGAGCCATCCCTCCATTGGCAGCTAAGAGTACAATTCACGTGCTCATGTAAATGAGTCAGAGGTTTTCTGATGATTCCAGAGCATGGCAGTTATAGACCTATGAGTTTCTCCCTTCTCCCTGTCCATATATTTCAGCACACTGGCACTGAAGGCTATCAGGATAGAATGAAATATATCTCCATGGTTCTAACCAGGCCCAAGTCTAACTCAACTGTAGAGAGGCTCTCTGTTATGGTTAGAAGGTGTCCCCAAGAATCTATGTGGGAAGCTTGGTTCCCAGTGTGGTAGTGTTGGGAGGTAAGGCCCAAAGAGAGGTGAGTGAATCATGGGGGTGCTGCTTTAATGAATGGATTAATGTCATTATTACAGGAGTGGGTTGATCATCATGAGAGTGGGTTTGCTCTAAAAGCAGGTTCACCCCTTTGTTCCCTTGCTTTCACCTCCCTTGCCTTTCTGCATTCTGCCATGGGATGATGCAACTTTTGGGCCCTTGCCAGATGCTGTATTCTTGGATTTTGTTGCCTGCTGAACCATAAGCCAAATAAGTCTCTGTTCTTCATAAATCACCCAGTCTCAGGTATTCTGTCATCACAGCAGAAAACCAACTTAAAGACTTAGCTTTCGGGGCTGGGATTGTAGCTCAGCGGTAGAGCGCTTACCTCCCATGCGTGAGGCCCTGGGTTCGATCCTCAGCACCACATACAAAGCAATAAAATAAAGACATTGTGTCCATCTACAACTAAAAAAAAAAATTAAAAAAAAAAAAAAAAGACTTAGCTTTCACATCTTTGCATTGGCTTCTGACAAAACATTCCTGAGGATTACATTGTCAGCATTTGTCTTTTATCCTCACCTGTGGGGTGGGACTCTGATGGTAACCCAGGAAACAGAATCACAGGAGGGAAACCATATGGCTCTGGCACTGCTGACATAGAAACACCAACAGTTCAAAACTCAGAATCTCCAAGAATGAAAATGTAAAAACTATTCCCTTTATCACTGAAATTACTATGTTTGAACACTTATGTGTTTCATTATTAAACATGCTTAAAAGTAAGAAGAAATGCCATTTTATTAACTATTTCAAAGTCAGTAAATGTTCTGATGTGAATATTTTAAAAGCTTCATGTTAAACTAAAAATCTCTATTTCTAGAAGTGTATCTTAGTTTAAGGAAATTCTGTGGGGGAAACCTGTACTGAACAAATAGGTGAGAAAACAGAGGCAAAGAGAGGTGAGTACCCTGCCCAAGGTCATGGGGTTAAACACTGGCAAAGAATACATTTGGACACAGATGGTCTGGTTCTGGAGTTCCTGCTTGTCCACTGTGCTACACACTCTTCTGATTGTTATTTCTATTTTGCCTTTTATGAGTTGCTTCATTATGTCCTTGGCTTATTCTTTTCCTCAGGCAGGTTAAGAGTAATTGGATTAATAAACTTTTCTATATACTTGTTGCAAATATTTTCCCCACTTTGTTCTTTTTTTTTTAAATTTAATTATTTTATTTAAATGCGTTTCAAGTCATAGTACATAAACAGAGCTCAGTTTTTCCATTTCTCTAGTTGAAAATCAGATAGAGTCACATTATTTGTGTCTTCATACATGCACCAGGGGCAGTAATGACCCTCTCAATCAACCATCATTACTATACCCATTTCTCTTTATTTCCTCCCACCTCCCCGCTGCTGCATCCAGAGCTCCTGCATTTCTGCTATGTTTCCCGTTCCCATCCCCCTTATGTATCCTCATCCACTAATCAGAGAGAAAATTCAGCATTTGGTTTTTTGGGATTGGCTTACTTCACTAAGCATAATGTTCTCCAATTCCATCCATTTGCCTGTAAATGCCATAATTTTATTTTCTTTTATTGCTGAATAATATTCCATTGTGGATATGTACCACAGTTTGTTTATCCATTCATCTATTGAAGGGCATCTGGGTTGCTTCCATAGTTTTGCAATTGTGAATTGTGCTGCTATAAACATTGAGGTGACTGCTTTATTGTAATGTTCTTTTTTTAAATCTTTAGGGTATAGGCCAAGGAGTGGGATAGCTGGATCGAATGGTGGCTCCATTCCAAGTTTTTTAAGAAATCTCCAAACTGATTTCCAGATTGGTTGCACCAATTTGCAGGCCCACCAGCAATGTTTGAGTGTACCTTTTTTACCACATCCTCGCCAACACTTATTGTTGCTGGTATTTTGGATAGCTGCCATTCTGACTGGTGTGAGATGATATCTGAGCGTAGTTTTGATTTGCATTTCTCTAATAGCTAGAGATGATGAACATTTCTTCATATATGTATTTATTGATTATATATCTTCTTCTGAAAGGTTTCTATTCAGCTCCTTAGCCCATTTATTGATTGGGTTGTTGGATTTTTTGGTGTTAAGTTTTTTGAGTTCTTTATATATCCTGGAGATCAATGCTCTATCTCATGTGCATGTGGCAAAAATTTGCTCCCAGAATGGAGGCTCTCTGTTCACCTCATTGATGGTTTCTTTTGCTAAGAAGGAGCTTTTTAGTTTAAGACCATCCCATTTATTGATTCTTGCTTTTATTTCTTGTGCTAAAGGAGTCTTGTTAAGGAATTTGGGGCCTAATCCAATGTGATGGAGATTTGGGCCTACTTTCTCCTCAATTAGATGCAGGGTCTCTGGTCTAATTCCTAAGTCCTTGACCCACTTTGAGTTGAGTTTTGTGCATGGTGAGAGATAGAGGTTAAGTTTCATTTTGCTGCAAATGGATTTCCAGTTTTCCCAGCACCATTTGTTGAAGAGGCTATCTTTTCTCCAATGAATGTTTTTGGTACCTTTGTCTAGTATGAGATAGTTGTATTTATGAGCATTACTCTCACTGTCTTCTATTCTGTACCATTGATCTACATGTCTATTTTGGTGCCAGTACCATGCCGTTTTGTTACTATTGCTTTGTAGTAGAGTTTAAGCTCTGGTATTGTGATGCCTCCCGCTTCACTCTTCTTGCTCAGGATAGCTTTGGCTATTCTCAGTCTCTTAATTTTCCAAATGAATTTCATGATTGCCTTTTCTATTTCTATAAAAAAGGACTCTGGGATTTTAATTGGGATTGCATTGAATCTGTATACCGCTTTGGGTAGTATGGCCATTTTAATTATATTGATTCTTCCTATCCAGGAACATGGGAGGTCTTTCCATCTTCTAAGATCTTCTTCGATTTCTTTCTTTAGTGTCATGTAATTTTCGTTGTAGAGGTCTTTTACCTCTCTTGTTAGATTGATTCCCAGGTATTTTATTTTTTTGGAGGTTATTGCGAATGGAGTGGTTTTTCTGAATTCTTTTTCAGAGGACTCATTGCTGATGTATAGAAATGCATTTGATTTATGGATATTTATTTTATATCCTGCAACTTTGCTGAATTCATTTATCAGTTCTAGAAGTTTTCTGGTAGAACTTTTTGGATCCTCTAAGTATAGGATCATATCATCTGCAAATAATGATAGTTTGAGTTC
>PVHX01000583.1:0-10382 GCA_004024805.1 Geosciurus inauris | reverse complement strand
TGTATCCCTTTAATTTCCTTCAACTGTCTAATTGCTCTGGCTAGAGTTTTAAGTACTATATTGAATAAGAGTGGTGAGAGGGGGCATCCTTGTCTTGTTCCTGTTTTTAGAGGGAATGCTTCCAATTTTTCTCTGTTTAGGATGATGTTGGCCTTTGGCTGAGCATATATTGCTTTAACCATGTTGAGGTATGTTCCTTCTATCCCTAGTTTCTCTAGTGTTTTGAACATGAAAGGGTGCTGTATTTTGTCGAATGCTTGCTCTGCATCAATTGATAGAATCATGTGGTTCTTATCTTTAATTCTATTGATGTGATGGATTACGTGTATTGATTTCCTTATGTTGAACCAACCTTGCATTCCCTGGAATGAACCCCACTTGATCATGATGTACTATTTTTATAATGTGCTTTTGTATGCGATTTGCCAAAATTTTATTGAGAATTTTTGCATCTATATTCATCAGGGATATTGGTCTGAAATTTTCCTTTTTTGTTTGTTTGGTTTTTTTTGGTACTGGGGATTGAACTCAGGGGCACTCGATCACTGAGCCACATCCCCAGCCCTATTTTGTGTTTTATGTAGAGACAGGGTCTCACTGAGTTGCTTAGCGCCTCGCCTTGCTGAGGCTGGCTTTGAACTTGCGATTCTCCTGTCTCAGCCTCCCTAAGTGCTGGGATTACAGGCTTGTGCCACCGTGCCCGGCTTGAAATTTTCCTTTTTTGATGTGTCTCTGTCTGGTTTTGGAATCAAGGTGATACTAGCCTCATAGAATGGGTTTGGAAGGGTTCCTTCCCTTTCTATTTCGTGGAATAATTTGAGGAGTATTGGAGTCAGTTCTTCTTTGTAGGTCTTGTAGAACTCGGCTGAGAATCCATCTGGCCCAGGGCTTTTCTTGGTTGGAAGGCTCTTGATGGCCTCTTCTATTTCCTTGCATGTAATTGATCTGTTTAAGTCATGAATGACCTCCTGGTTCAGTTTGGGTAGGTCATATGTGTCTAGGAATTTGTTGATGTCTTCAGGGTTTTCTATTTTACTGGAATATAAGTTTTCAAAATAGTTTCTGATTATCCTCTGTATTTCAGCAGGGTCTGTCGTGATGTTTCCTTTTTCATCACAAATTTTGGTAATTTGGGTTTTCTCTCTCCTTCTTTTTGTTAGGGTGGCTAAGGGTGTCAATTTTATTTATTTTTTCGAAAAACCAGCTTTTTGTTTTATCAATTTTTTGGATTGTTTCTTGAGTTTCAATTGCATTAATTTCAGCTCTAATTCTAATTATTTCCTCTATTCTACTTCTTTTGGTGTTGCTTTGTTCTTTTTCTAGGGCTTTGAGTTGTAGTGTCAACTCGTTGATTTGCTGATTTTTAGCTCTTTGAATATATGAGCTTAGTGCAATGAACTTTCCTGTTAGCACTGCTTTCATAGTGTCCCAGAGATTTTGGTATGTTGTATCTGAGTTCTCACTTACCTCCAATAATTTTTTAATCTCTTCTCTGATGTCTTCAGTTACCCATGCATTGTTCAATAGCAAATTATTGAGTCTCCAGGTGTTATAGTGGCTTCTTTTTTTAAAAAATTTAGTTATTTTATTTAAATGCATTTCAAGTCATAGTACATAACCAGTACATAACCAGAGCTCAGTTTTTCCATTTCTCTGGTTGCAAACCAGATAAAGTCACACCATTAGAGTCTTCATACATGTACCAGGGGTAGTAATGACCATCTCAAACAACCATCATTACTATGCCCATTCCCCTTTCCTTCCTCCCACCTCCCCCTGCCACATCTAGAGTTCCTATATTTCTCCTGTATATCTCCTATGTTTCCCGTTCCCACCCCCTTTATGTATCCTTATCCACTAATCAAAGAGAACATTCGGCATTTGTTTTTGTGGGATTGGCTTACTTCACTAAGCATAATGTTCTCCAATTCCATCCATTTGCCTGCAAATGCCATAATTTTATTCTCTTATTGCTGAATAATATTCCATTGTGTATATGTACCACAGTTTGTTTATCCATTCATCTATTGAAGGGCATCTGGGTTGCTTCCATAGTTTTGCAATTGTGAATTGTGCTCCTATAAACATTGAGGTGACTGCTGTATTGTAGTGTGCTGTTTTTAAATTTTTAGGGTATAAGCCAAAGAGTGGGTAGCTGGATCGAATGGTAGTTCCATTCCAAGTTTTTTAAGAAATCTCCAAACTGCTTTCCAGATTGGTTGCACCAATTTGCAGTCCCACCAGCAATGCTTGAGTGTACCTTTTTCACCACATCCTCACCAGCACTTATTGTTGCTGGGTAGTATATCTATTTTTTTGTATTTACTAAGACTTGCTTTGTGGCATACCATATGATCTATTTTGGAGAAGGAGCCATGCGCTGCTGAGAAAAACGTGTATTTGCTTGTTGAAGGATGGAATATTCTATATATATCTGTTAAGTCTAGATCATTGATTGTTCTATTAAGTCCTGTAGATTCTTTGTTTAGTTTTTGTTTAGAAGATCTGTCCAGTGGTGAAAGAGTTGTGTTAAAGTCCCCCAGCACTATTGTGTTGGGATCTATTTGGTTTTTGAATTTGAGAAGGGTTTGTTTGATGAACATGGCTGCCCCATTGTTTGGGGCATAGATATTTAAGATTGTTATGTCTTGTTGATGTATGATTCCCTTAAGCAGTATGAAATGACCTCCTTTATCCTTTTTCACTAATTTTGGTTTGAAGTCTACTTTATCTGAGACTAAGATGGAAACTCCTGCTTGTTTACACGGTCCATGTGAGTGATAAATTTTTTTTCCATCTTTTCACCTTCAATCTGTGAGAGTGTCTTTCCATGAGATGAGTCTCTTGGAGGCAGCACATTGTTGGGTCTTTTTTTTCAATCCAATCTGCCAGTCTATGTCTCTTTTTGCTGAGTTTAGGCCATTGACATTCAAGGTTACTATGGAGACATAGTTTGTATTTCCAGACATTTTGGTTTATTCTTGGTTTTTAACTTGATTTGGTTTCTCTTTTGATTACCCTTTAGTGTAACTCCTCCCTCTGTAGGTTTTCATTGTTGTTTAGCATTTCCTCCTCATGGAATATTTTACCAAGAATGTTCTGTAGTGCTGGCTTTCTTGCTATGAAGTCTTTCAGTTTTTGTTTATCTTGGAAAGTTTTTATTTCATCATCAAATCTAAAACTTAATTTTGCTGGATATAAGATTCTTGGTTCGCAGCCACTGTCTTTTAGCACTTGGTATATGTTTTGCCATGATCTTCTTGCTCTCAGGGTCTGGGTTGAGAAGTTTGCAGTGATCCTAATTGGCTTTCCCCTATATGTAATCTGTTTCCTTTGTCTTGTGGCTTTTAGGATTCTCTCCTTGATCTGAGTGTTAGGGATTTTCATTATTATATATCTTGGTGTAGGTCTGTTGAGATTTTGAACATTTGGTGTCCTGTATTCCTCTTGAATCTGATTATCCAATTCATTCTTCATATTTGGAAAGTTTTCTGATATTATTCCATTGAATAGGTTGTTCATTCCTTTGGTTTGGAGTTCAATGCCTTTCTCTATCCCAAAAATTCTTAAGTTTGATCTTTTGATGTGATCCCATAGATCTTGGATGTTTTGTTCATGGTCCTTTGCTGACTGGGCTTGCTCTCTTATATCATTCTTTAGGTCACAAAACATTTTAATTATGTACATCCTAAATTCATTTTCTGTCATTTCTTGTGCTGTACCGACCATGGATTCTAATATTGAAGAATCTTGGTTTGTTTGAATCATTTTCTTCCCTTGTTTTTTCATGTTGCTTGTGTGTCTTTCCTTCACTGTTGATCCAAGTTGTTACAGTTTTTACACCTGTATGCTTTTAGATTCCCTGCAGGATTTCAATACCACTCTTCTATGGGGGTGGTCAATATTGGTTGATCACAATACAAGGAATATATAGATTCAAACTAAGAACGTCCTAACAGCTCCCAAATATATTTACAGATTAGTCACAATATACAGCGATTATGAATTCTTTTACAATCTACTATATAGCCAATAAGTTTGCACAGGGGTCTATAAATCCTATTGGTGGGCTAGGGACAGTGGAGGGTGGGGTGTAGGATAGAGTATTGGAGTAGTAGGGAGTGAGGATACAGTTATTAGGTCTTAGAAAGAATGAAAAAGGAATCCCAGAGGGGCTGGCTATTACTAGAGAGGGCAACAGTGAGTTGTGGAAGACTGGTAGGGAGGAAGAGATGAAGGGTATAGCCATAAATGATAGCAAGAAAAATACAACATATGTAAGTGGGAGAAACAGGACTATCTGTTACCCCTCCGGTATTCGGTTCAGAAATCCCAGTCTATTATATCCCCCTGTAAAACAAATCTTTGGATTCACACCTGTTGGGGATTAGAGGGTAGGAAAAGAGTGGGAGAGAAAGGAGAGGAGGATAGAGAAAGAAAGGAAAGAACAGAGTAATAAAGCAAAAAGATTGAACAATAGAAATATTAGGAGAGAGAGATAAAGGCTTAAGTGAAAAGTGAGAGAAGAAGCGAGTAGAAGAAAAAAAGGGAAGAAGGAAAAAGAAAATAAAACAAAAACAAAAACAAAAAAACGAAACAAAACATTAAAAAAATCCCCAAAACAAACGAACAAACCAAATAAAAATACAAAGAGTCTCAATGTGAATAGACAGGAATGTTTCCTTTTACCTGCAGTAGGTGGCATTGTTTGTTGCTTGCTGGACTTCGCTGGTGTTTTGGGGTGTGGGTTTCATAGCCTGGTGGAAGTCTGGGCCGCTGGTAAAGCCGCGTCTAAGTTTATACAGAGTTGCTTTCCAATGTCTCCCTTTAGACTAGGCTCATCAGAGGCTGGAGCAGCAGACTCTGGTCTCCTGTTGTCTGGGCCCCCGTGGAAGTACCTTTTAGCAGACCTGCGTCCTCCGCTGCCCTGTTCCTCAGGCACTCTGGAATGCAGCTGGAGCGGACCCAAGCCGTCTTTGTGCTGAGCTGTCTTCGCTGGCGTCTGTGGCGCGTCTCCTACCCTAAATTTGCACTCCCCAGTGGCTGTCGGTTGGGGCCGTGGGTACACACGAGCCTGCTGTGGACCCTGTGTGATTGGGTGGGCGCTAGAGCCAGATATCCGGAGTAGAAGCTGCCACTGCCCGAGGCGAGCCCTGGGTTATCGCTCCCAGCCGAGCAGCTGGGACCGCCTCCCATAGCCACGCCCTCTGGGGCCACTTTCAGCCACAGCCACTGGAGTGGAGTCCTGAGTTATCGCTCCCAGCCGAGCCGCTGGGACCGCCTCCTGCAGCCACGCTGCCCCGGGCTGCTTTCGGCCACAGCCGCTGGAGTCGCGCTGTGTCGAGGACTGCTGGCTCTGCTTACCCGTGCGAGTGAAATTTCCTGTGTGGTGGCTGAAGAGCGCTACCCAAGAGCGGGGTGGAAGAAGGTTGTACCGCAGTTTTTGGTCTTTTGTTTGGCGAGACTGGCAGCTGCGTCCGCCTAAGCCGCCATCTTGCCCTGCCTCCCCCAGTTTGTTCTTTCTCTCTTCCATCATTTACATGTTTTGATGGTTTAAAAATTTTGATATTTTTTTAAAAATTGGGTCAACATTTTTCAGATTCTTTGAGAGTGGATGGAAGATAAAGGATAGGTAGAAAGGCAACATGAGGGACAATGCAAGAGTGGCCATGTTTTAAAGTCCAGATTTAAAGTCCACTTTCACATGGATTTGAAGTCCATATTTAAGTCACTTTTACATATCTTGACCACGAACACCACTATTAAACCAATTATTATACTTTATCCACAGGTACATCAGTGTAGTATTGTATGCAAAGAGCAGAACACATCAAACATAAAACAGAAGAAAATGACTACTTCCCCCTGATAACAGTTGACATGTCAGTAACTGACCCCTCTACCCATCCTGGTAATGGTCAAAATGCTTAGTAATTAACACAAAGGAGAACTAAAAACACACTCATAGATCATGTCCCTGTACTACTTATGTCACATATGTGAATATGTGATAGATAGCTTTTACAAAGTTGGGGTATGTTCCTACTATCCCTAGTTTTTCTAGTGTTTTGAACATAAAAGGGTACTGTATTTTGTCAAATGCTTTCTCTGCATCAATTGATAAAATCATATGATTCTTATCTTTAAGTCTATTGATGTGATGGATTATGTTAATTGCTTTTTATATGTTGAAACAACCTTACATCCCTGGAATGAACCCCACTTGATCATGGTGCACTATTTTTTGATATGTTTTTTATGCAATTTGCCAAAATTTTATTGACAAGTTTTGCATCTATGTTCATCAGGGCTATTGGTCTGATGTTTTCTTTTGTTGATGTGTCTCTGTCTGCTTTTGGTATCAGGGTGATACTGGCCTCATAGAATGAGTTTGGAAGGGTTCCCCCATTTTCTATTTCATTAAATAGTTTGAGGAGTATTGGTATTAATTCTTCTTTGAAGGTCTTGTAGAACTTGGCTGAGAATCCATCTAGTCCTGGGCTTTTCTTGGTTGGCAGGCTTTTGATGGCATCTTCTATTTCCTTGCTTGAAATGATCTATTTTTGTGTATGACCTCTTGGTTCAGTTTGGGTGGGTCATAAGCCTCTAGAAATTTTCAATGTCTTAAGTGTTTTCTATTTTACTGGAGTATAAATTTTCAAAATAGTTTCTTACTATCCTCTGTATTTCAATAGTGTCTGTCATGATACTTCCTTTTTCATCACAAATTTTAGTAATTTGAGTTTTCTGTCTCCTTTTCATTAGGGTGGCTAAGGGTTTGTCAATTTTGCTTATTTTTTCAAAGAACCAGCTTTTTGTTTTGTCAATTTTTTGAATTGTTTGTTTTGTTTCAATTTTATTGATTTCAGCCCTGATTTTAATTATTTTTATTTATTTATTTATTTATTTAAATGTATTCAAGGCAAATATATAGAGCTCAATTTTTCCCTCTCTCTGGTTGCAAACCAGATGGAGTCACACCATTTGTGTCTTCATACATGCACCTAGGGTGATGACCATCTCCTTCAACCATCTTTCTACATCCATTCCCCCTTCCCTCTTTCTACCTCCCCCTGCCCCATCCAACGTTCCTCCATTTCTCCTATGTTACCCATTCCCACCCCTCTTATGTATCAGCATCCACTAATCAGAGAGAACATTCAGCATTTGGTTTGCTGGGATTGGCTTACTTCACTTAGCACAATGTTCTCCAATTCCATCTATTTACCTGCAAATGCCATAATTTTATTCTCTTTTATTGCTGCATAATATTCCATTGTGTATATATACCACAGTTTCTTTATCCATTTATCTATTGAAGGGCATCTGGGTTGCTTCCACAGTTTAGCTATTGTGAACTGTGCTGCTATAAACATTGAAGTGGCTGCATCACTGTAGTATGCTGTTTTTAAGTCTTCTGGGTATAGACCAAGGAGTGGGATAGCTGAGTTAATTGGTGGTTCCATTCCAAGTTTTTTAAGGAATCTCCATACTGCTTTCCAGATTGGTTGCACCAATTTGTAGTCCCACCAGCAATGTTTTTTTTTTTTTTTAATATTTATTTTTTAGTTGTAGGTGGACACAATATCTTTTATTATTTTTTTATTTTTATGTGGTGCTGAGGATTGAACCCAGTGCCTCCCGCGTGCTAGACGAGCACGCTACCACTGCGCCATAACTCCAGCCCCCCACCAGCAATGTTTGAGTGTACCTTTTTCATCACATCCTTGCCAGCACTTATTGCTGATTTTAATTATTTCCTGTCTTCTACTTCTTTTGGTGTTGCTTTGTTCTTTTTCTGGGGCTTTGAGATGTAGAGTCAAGTCATTTATTTGTTGACTCTTTCTTCTTTTAATAAATGAGCTTAACACAATGAAATTTCCTCTTAGCATTGCCTTCATGGTGTCTCAGAGATTTTGTATGTTTTATCAGAGTTTTCATTTACCTCTAAGAATTTTTTTTATCTCTTCCCTGATGTCTTCTGTTATCCATACATCATTCAATAGCATATTATGTAGTTTCCAGGTGTTAGAGTAGTTTCTATTTTTTAGTATGTCATTGATTTCTAATTTTATTCCATTATGGTCAGATAAGATGTAGGGTAGTACCTCTATTTTTTTATATTTGCTAAGACTGGCTTTGTGACATAGCATGATCTATTTTTGAGAAGGATCCATGTGCTGCTGAGAAAAAAGTGTATTTGCTCGTTGATGGATGGAATATTATATATATATGTCTGTTAATTCCAAGTTATTGATTGTATTATTGAGCTCTATGGTTTCTTTGTTTAGTTTTTGTTTGGAAGATCTGTCCAGTGGTGAGAGAGCTGTGTTAAAGTTATCCAGTATTGTTGTGTTGTGGTCTATTTGATTCTTGTAGTTGAGAAGGATTTGTTTGATATATGTAGATCCCCCATTGTTATGTCTTGTTGATGTATGATTCTCTTAAGAAGTATGAAATGTCCTTCTTTATCCCTTTTCACTAACTTTGGTTTGGATTCATCTTTATCTGATATGAGGATGGAAACTCCTGCTTGTTTATGCGGTCCATGTGCGTGATGCTTTTTTCCCCACCCTTTCACTTTCAGTCTGTGGATGTCTTTTCCTGTGAGATAAATCTCTTTAAGGTAACATATTGTTGGGTCTTTTTTTAAATCCAGTCTGACAGTCTATATCTTTTAATTGATGAGTTTAGGCCATCAATATTTAGGGTTATTATTGAAATATGATTTGTAATCCTGGTTCATTTGGTTTATTTCTGATTTGAATCTGGACTTTGTTTCTCCTTTTATTGGCCTTTCCTTTAGTGTAGTTCCTCTCTTTGCAGATTTTCATTGTTGGTTATCATTTCTTCCTCATGGAATATTTTGCCAAGAATGCTCTGTAGTGCAGGCTTTCACACTGTAAATTCTTTTAACTTTTGTTTATCATGGCAGGTTTTTATTTCATCATCAATCTGAAACTCAATTTTGCTGGATATAAGATTCTAGTTGGCATCCATTTTCTTTCAGAGTTTGGTGTATGTTGTTCCATGATCTCTTGGCTTTTAGGGTCTGGATTGAAAAATCTGCTGAGGTCCAAATTTTTCTCTCCCTATATGTAATCTGAATTCTCTGTCTTGTGGCCTTTAAAATTCTATCCTTATTCAGTATAATGTGCCTTGGTGTAGATCTGTTGAAAGTATGTGTATTTGGTGTCCTGTATACCTCTTGTAATTTATTTTCCAATTCATTTTTTATGTTTGGGAAATTTTCTGATATTATTTCATTGAAGAGATTGTGCATTCCTTTGGTTTAAAATTCTGTGCCTTTTCTATACCCATAAATCTTAGATTTGGTCTTTTGATGCTATCCCAAGATTCTTGTATATTCTGTTCATGATTTTTTACCATCTTCACTCTATGGTCAACTTTATTTTCAAGATTGTATACTTTGTCTTCATTATCTGAGGTTCTGTCTTCTAAGTGATCTAGTCTGCTGGTAATGCTTTATTATCCTTCATTTAAAGAATTTCTGTTTTTTTTCCCCACAATCTCTAGCTCTTTCTTTTTTATTTTATTTTATTTTTTTTCAAAAATTGCATTTTAATACATGTTATCAAACATAACAGAAAAAGACAAATTTTCAGAAGCTGTACACACTGTTCACTGAAAACATTTGTTGAGGCAAATAGAAAAAAATTGTTGCAATTATAATTTTCCTAACTTTGCACAAAATTATAAGCAGATTAAATTCTTCATATTAAACACCTTTATATGCACTTTCAATGAACAGTATATATATATATATATATACTTATATATATTTTTTATCAACCATCTTTACTATACCCATTCCCCTTTCCTGCCCCCCACCTCCCCCATGTCGCATCCAGTGTTTCTCTATTTCTCTTATGTTTCCCATTCCTACCTCCCTTATTCATCAGCATCCACTAATCAGAGAGACCATTCAGCATTTGGTTTTTTGGGATTGGCTTACTTCACTTAGCATAATGCTTTCTAATTCTATCCATTTGCCTGCAAATGCCATAATTTTATTCTCTTTTATTGCTGAATAATATTCCATTGTGTATATGTACCACAGTTTCTTTATCCATTCATCTATTGAAGGGCATCTGCGTTGCTTCCACAGTTTTGCAATTGTGAATTGTGCTGCTATAAACATTGAAGTGGCTGCTTTACTGTGGTGTGCTGTTTTTAAGTCTTTAGGGTATAGGCCAAGGAGTGGGATAGCTGGGTCAAATGGTGGTTCCATTCCAAGTTTTTTAAGCAGTCTCCATACTGCTTTCCAGATTGGTTGCAGCAATTTGCAATCCCACCAGCAATGTTTAAGTGTACCTTTTTCTCCACATCCTCGCCAGCACTTATTGTTGCTGGTATTTTGG